>JBBPLW010000007.1:0-270069 GCA_038089995.1 Tylopilus balloui | reverse complement strand
GACCGAAGCGATGGCTCGCTCCTGCCTCTTCTGGAATCGTCGTGATTTGCGGAGTATTATCGTGGTTGATCACTTGTTGTAGCAAGTGTTGCACGTCCTGAAGAAGTGGTGAGGTCTCGTCCGAGTTCATAATGTGTCTCGCTCGGGAATACTGAAGAAAAATAAGTGGCGAAAGGCTCAAACACGCACCTCGCCTGTCGTATCCGTGCTTATGACTCTGTTCTGGGATCCAAATATAACCGACGCCTATGATCGCACGATTGGACCGTTTCCTGCTGACAATTCTTTACAGTCCTGGACGCTTTTCGACAACGAGGCTTGCACGTGCTGATGCTGTGAACTCGTTTGGTATCTCTTGCGGCCAATTTTCAGGGCGTGCCCACCACGTTGCTGTTGATAAAGCTTGTCTCTGTCAGTTACCGCTCAGCAGGACCACATTTTTTTCCTGATTGTCTGCCTCGAGGCTGAGAACAGGTGTTTCAAGGCGGCCTCTTATCTCGGCGAGTTCGTATCTCTCGGACTATTTGGTGGCATGAGGCAGGGGAGGTGATGAGTTTTTTCCCAAGACAACACCTTTTCAGCTGCCCTCAACTTGCCTTGGACCTCTACACGCACCCCATCCCTCACTGTTGAGACCCGCATCAACACAGTCCTGCACTTTGTACCTCCCCTTTCACCGTGTCTGAAATTTTGACAGCCTGCCCGTGATGCGAGCCCAGTTATCTATCCTCGTCGCCGCTGTACTGGCTTGTGTCGCCATCGCTCATGATGACCACGAACAAATGCCTCTCGGATACTTCAAGTATCCCTATCAGGCCATCTACCCCGGTGATGACGAAGGTAAAGCCCTAGTGACAGGTTTCCACTTCTGAGCTAAACGATTTCAGTCACCGCCAACTCCATTTTCTCCGGTATCACTACATTTGCGAAGTTGCCGTGGGTGCAGTGTCTCGGTAAAGACAGAGACGCCACGTTTGATATTGCCTTCATCGGCGCTCCGTTTGTAAGAAATCGAACGCGTGCATGCAGACCCGGTTTGACTCCACTGTCGTCGTAGGACACTGGCACTTCATACCGCCCCGGAGCCCGCTTTGGTCCCGCCGGCATTCGCGCGGGGTCACGTCGTTTGACGTTATATGGAGGCTACAACGTCCCCCTCGAAGTCAACCCTTTTCTGACCGGCCTCAAGATCGTCGATTGCGGTGACATCCCAGTCACGCCCTATGATAACAAATTCGCCATCCAACAGATGGAGGACGGCCACAAGGAGCTCCTCCACCGGCCTACGTTCTCCCCTCTCGGCAATGACTCGCTGACGGGCAAACCACTCGTCCCAATCTCCGCCGACGGCAAACATCACCCAAGGATTGTCACGCTCGGCGGTGACCACACGATCGTCCTTCCGCTTCTCAGGTGAGCATTGTAATCCTTTTCTCAGATTTATTGTGCAGACCACCTTCCATTTTCCCGATCTCGCCACAGGTCCATCCACTCCGCCTACGGTCCCATCTCCGTCATTCACTTTGATTCGCACCTCGACACGTGGAAACCATCCGTCTTTGGAGGCGCTCCATCCGAGCAGGCTGCCATTAACCACGGCACCTACTTTTGGTGGGCTAGTCAAGAAGGTCTCATCAAGAACGGCAGCTCCATTGCAAGTATCTCTTTTCCTTTCTCTCGTTTCCATTTTTTATATTTTGTATATATTTTTTCCCTCTCCGAGTTTCTCTCGAATGCTTTGATCCTAGTTCGTCCGTTGATTCTAGCACGGTGCGATTCGAACTACGTTGTCCGGTCCTGCGGATTATTTGAACGACGATGCCTCTGGATTCCAGAGGATAGAGGCGCGCGAAATTGATACGATCGGTGAGTTTCTGGTCGCGCAAGACGCCATTATTCCCACTGATCTGAATGACTACCTCCGACGAAAACGTGGACAGGTACCGATGGCATCATCAAGAAAATTCGGGAGACTGTGGGTGACCGCCCGGTGTACCTTTCGATTGACGTACGTTGTCCAGTCTCCTCACCTATGAAAACAAAGTTCCCACACCTCGAACAGATCGACTCGATCGATCCTGCATTCGCGCCTGCGACCGGAACGCCTGAGACTGGTGGTATGTCCAGTTTCTCCCACCCGTGTTGAGACGACGACGGTATGCGCATTTTTCCAAATGTACTGACCGTTCCTAGGTTGGTCGACGCGCGAACTGCGCACGATCTTGCGCGGTCTGGACGGTCTGTACATCGTCTCTGCCGACATTGTCGAAGTTGCCCCTGCGTACGACACGAACGCCGAGTTGACTACCATGGCAGCTGCCGACGTGAGTCTCGCACCTCCTTTTCCCTTCTTGTCCCCCTCCCAGCCCATCTCAGAGGCTGACTCGGGGTGTGATGTAGGTTTTGTTCGAGGTGATCAGCGTCATGGCAAAGACCCCACTCGGTAAAGTTGCCAATTGATTCATATTCTTTTTCATTGTATATTTCACCTGAAGTTTTTTGTACCGTTGTCGACCGTGATCTGGTGGGAGCATTGTATATAGCTGTAAGTTTTCTCCTCGAAGCGTAGCCAAGCTGTTTGTATGCTGTCTAGAAGAATTAAATCTCGAATTTCCAATCCACATGGTGGAGATGAACCAAGAAACGATTGTCGTTCGGGTACAACCAGTTCTGCCGCAAACGGCTTCGCACCTCGACCGTAAGGAGGTCCTGACCTGGATTAACCCTGGTTCTCCACGCTGTTAACTTCGTGCTGTCACCCGATGCCTCCTTCGCCCCGCCGAATTTACACACTGGTCCTTCATCACTGAACACGTTACATGCCATGTGGTAATGGCCTCCTTTCTTGAGCGAGTATCGACCAACCCAACTCCCCACGCACCTAAAACCTCGACCACCTACCACCGAGCCCATTCTTGGTCCCTACCTTCCACAATGCTCGGGACGAACAATCAAACGACCGGCACGCCCTGCAACATATGCGAGCACCACATCTTGTCCACTAGCACATCCAGCGCCGGCTCCTCTACCTTGCGGGGCCGTGAACTAACACACCAAGTCGAAGAGGGAGTGCCTTGCTGAATGCCTTCGCAAACTCCCGAGTGTTCACAGGCTCCAGCGATCCAAGGAAGAAGCGTTCTCTGCCCATCGGAAGATTCCAAACGAGCTTTATTGAGGTCTATGCCCATCGGCAGCACACTTGGCAGATAATAGAAGATTGTGTTACCAGCCGTATGAGTCAATAACCACGGCTTCAAATATTCTTGTGAGAAGTTCCGTCGGAAGACCGCATGGCTAACCTTGGATGAGCGTCATCCGCAGGAATGACTCGTAAAGTGTGAGTGGTCACACATTGTGAACAAGCGGTACAAGCAGCCGACAGTCATGAATCATTGAAGGTTGCTGACACGGATGGGTTGTCTAAAGTGATTCAGCGTTCGATTTCGAAAATAATGCAGACAGACTAGCTATTCCAATGCGACGATTCGTCAAATTTGAAACATGTGTCCTCATTGGATGTAATAGAAGAGTTTCCCTCCCACCAGCTTCGTTTGTGGCCGATCCTATTATATAATATGTCCAGAACGGACCACCGTCATGAACCAGATACTCACGTTTATGTGTCATGCCGAGTACAGTGCTCAGAGGAGTGCTCAACGTCATTTGTATCTGATCCAACAGGCACGTAAAGTCGAAAACGGAACCAGCTGAAGGCAGTTCAAACACACACACCGGTCGCTCCTCGGACTTGAGATATCAAGTGTGTGGTATCGGCGGAAAACGAGCATGTTCTGCTCCTCTTTGACATACGGACATGTGTTTCATATATGGGCGTGGTGACGACCCACCGACCTTTTTTTTTCGATGACGATGCCGTCCAGTCGCATGCGCGTTGCAAGTCGAATAATTGAATCTGGATCAATGACTCCGCGGACATTGGGTTCTGTTAGTGAATACATGTAAACTATCTGACAGCCAGCCCACGTACGCCCACGTACTTGCCAATATGAAAGCATGGAAACTTCCCATGATGGAATGACAGTGTGAGACTCAAGCACAGGCTGGCAACACAGAAAAGCGTCGTGAGTTTTTTACTCGAGAAAAACGCAGTGAAGGAAACGAACCTCGTTCGCCCACCAAACACTAATCAAATAGATGAAACTAGAATTTGGACCAGCATTGCAAGGGCATCCGTGACGAAAAGTGAGTTGCGCAACAAAAAAGAGACAAGAACTGGTTAGCCCGCCTCGTGAGTCGAACCCGCGACAAACGGTGTGCCACGCTGGACTTTCCAAATGAACTAGGTGGACGGAAACATATTAATTGACGTCGATTATGTGGGACCGGCCAAAGGTAAAAGCACCATTTTTGGGGTATTCGTGCATGCATTAGGTGTCAAATGAGAGGGATAAAATCGCCGAGTGCATAAACTCACAAATACAAACTCGATACCGCGAAAGAAAAAGAGGAAAGAAAGTAAAGATATACGACGCGGAAGTCCGTGCTAGCACCATCACCAGTACGGTTCAGAAGTTAAGATTACAGGTTGCCGCAAAAACGAAAATAAAATGGGAAGGAAACGAAAGACGTCGAACGGCGAAGTGCATGCATCTAACGAAATTCGACAGCATTATGTGCCTCTGCCCATTATTGTCTAAACGAGCTCCCACTCCTCCCTCGACCTGTCCAGTTTGCACTCAACCCACTCTGTACCGAACTGCCATCCCCACCCCACATCGGCGCCGAATCGCTTCGAGATCGTAACCCCATCTTGCTGCCCTCCACACCCATACCAACGCCCACGCGCGCATTCATCGTCGGAGACACCTTGATATCCTCCCCCACCTCACTCGGCGCAACATCCATGTCCTCCCCCACTTGCAACCCCTCTAACCCGTCTCTGACCATATCACCACCCTCGGTCCGAGCGCGCTTCTCCACACGTCCGTTATCATCCGTGTCGAGCGTGAGCATTATATTTGGCTGTCTCGATATGCGTGCGCCAAGGTGGCTATGACTCCTCGCATGCCCCAGTCTCCGGCTAACATAGTTGGGGACGAAATCGGATGCCGTAGGCGAGGATAACGGCGAGTGAAAACAATGAGAGGACGAATTGGGGATGGTGAGTATGGGAGGTGTCGTGTGGGTGTGTGTATTGGAGTGAGTTTGCGATTCGCGAGACGGGGATCGGGAGTGTGAGCTAGCATAGGGTGTCGGTGACGACGGCGATGTGATGTAGATGTTTGGTGAATGATGATGGCGTGTCCATGGGTGCGGTGAAGGGGAAGGAGACGGCGAAGGTACTGGCATCGACATGGAAGAGGAAGAGCTGTTAAAGGACAGAGAGAGTTCGTGAAGTTCTTGCAGCATATTTGGTGGGACTAATCATCCTGCTTAGCATGCAATGGCAAGGACAAATGCAGAACTTACCTCCATCGGACTCTCGGTCTGCGTTCATAGATGTGGTTGCGCTGCCGTTGGAGGTTGGGCCTGCACTGGCGCCACCTTTTCTGGCAACGTCCACCAATGCCTTGACAATACCAATCAGCTTATCGACTCTTTTCCTGTCCTTGACGATCTCGCCCTCCGCCCACCGCTTCCACTCATCTCCAGGTGTCCCCAAAGCGTTGAACGCGAAGCCGGGTGCATTCACTCCGCCTCCTGCCCCAAAATCAAAGCCTGAACTCTGGGCATCCCACTCCTCCCCGCACTGACTCCCGCCAACTCCAATGCTTGTTATCATGGACGCACTCATGCTATCCTCGTCCTCCAAGTCAATATCCCGTTCGCCATCATCGCATCCCAAATTTGACGACGACCTCGAATGCGTAAGGACATGTCCACCCCCTAGACCAACCTGGGCGTTAGGTGAAATGTGAGCCTGAGAACTTTGAGTGGATCCCCCAAGATTCGGCGAGATCGTCACTAGTCCGTGGTGGGCTGCAGGGGATACGGATTGAGGTATATGGTTATTTAGTGCCCTAACTTCTCGCCAGAGGGCGCGATTCTCTTCGCGGAGCTCGGACAGGAGGCGCGCGACTTCACCTGGAAGTTCGACGCTGTTTGGAGGAACAGCGGGTCAGCACTCTGCTCATGTATAGACGAGATAGGAATAGTCTCACCGGCTCCTCTCTCTTGGGTCGGGCTCTAATGCCTTGCGCTTTATCGCTTCTAACAGATCTGGCCGGCCACGCAGAAATTTTGGATGGGAGAACTCCCAAGTTTGGGAAGTTGAGGATGTGCGTTGAGCCCGCGGTGTCTATTGTGATTGTAATCGGAAGCAAAGACAAACGCGATCATTACAGTCCAGGGGCACGACGAGTATATGTGACGCACCCTATTGATCTTATGAAATCCATACATATTGAGTTGACGGACAAAGGACGAAAACTGTGCATATATTCAGCATCGAGATCCAAGAAACAGATACGTCGGTAAGGCGAGGAGACTTACGTTGTTGTGCTTAAAATGTGAGCCAAGTATGCTCCTGCTGAACTCGCCGACATTTGACACGACGAAGCTGAGCAAGGATCGCGCGATTTAGCATTTTTACAAGCCCGAGGATGAACACGGAATAAGCAAGTACCTTGAGCCTAATTCCGTCCATGTGATGAAATGCTGGGATTTAGAGTCATTAATCATGCTGCGGAGGGATTGAATGGTTAACACGCGTAAGTCGGGTGGCGGACACGACTTACTGATAAAGTTTTGTTACAAAGTTATTGGTGCCGACGGACTTGCCTGTCATGCTGTGCGCTTGTTGGCCTGACGAGGTGGATGCTTTCGAATTCGCATTGGCTACGGAAAGTAGTTCAGGACGAACAGATGAGAAGATGAGAAACACAATCACCAAATGAAGTACCGGCAAAATACGAACCGGAAGGGCTGCCCAGATCGTCGTCTGAGGCATCGTCAGCATGGGCGGTGAACCCAGGGCCAGCGCTATCGAGATCGTCGTAAGGGGAGGTGGGGTTGGCATTGATTTCAGATTGAGGATGTGGAGGGTGAGAGTGAGAGAGGGAGGAGTATGAGTGAGAATGGGAGAGGGAGCGAGGGTGAGAGTGGGAGGGAGAGGAAGCGGAAGAGGTTGGGAGGGGGGTGGAGGATGTGGTCGTTGTGATTATGGGATGGGGAATGGGGTGTTGGCTGGGCTGAGTCTGTGACGAGTAGGAGTGTGACTGGGAATGCTGGTGGATGCTGTGTGTAGCGGGGCCGGCAGATGGGGACATGGGATGGGTGTTTGTGAGACTGCGTTTCCGGGGCACGCTCTTCTCCGGGGCGAGTTCCGAAGAAGATGAGCCGGTGCTGGGCCGTCTGTGAGAGAGCGGAGAGTCCATGTCTGGAGATAGGCCACCTGGGGAAGGGACAGCGTCGTCGAAGTTGAAGGAGAACTGGGGTTGGGGGGAGAGGAGGGGCATCGTTGAAGGGGAGACGGGCGTCATCGGTCCAGAGGGACTTGAGTGCGAGTGCGAGTGGTGTGGGATCGAATGGTGGGCATGGAGCTGGTGCGGATGGAGCTGGCCGGGCTGTGCTTGGAGAGGGGAGTGCGAGGGTGGCGATGCGACGGAGAGGCCGCTGAGGTTGAGGGAGAGGGTCTGGCGGGCATCGGCGGTGGGCGACGTCTGCGGCTGCTGGGAGGGGAAGAAGTAGGTGCCTGGGGAGACGGGAGACGGAAAGGGGGCGGTCTGTGGGGTGAGCAGGCAGACGCGCTGGGGAGACGGCGGGTAGTCCATCGTGGGGGCCAGCAGCGGAGGGGCTTCCTCTTGTACCCTCCTCGGCATCTGTCACAGCATGGTAGATCACGTGATCCACAGCCTTGGCCGTGCCAGATCGCTCGTCCCGGATCACACGTCTCACTTCTGTCTACGCCGACTCTCCCTTGGTATGACCCAATCGCCTTGCCTTCCGTGACCCCATCAGTCCCTGAAACGCCGCAGCACCATCTCCACGAGTACGAACAAATAAGCTCCGTCATCTCTCCCATGCGTATGTCCACCCATTGACCCGTCCGATCGAGCACGAACTGTCTTGCTCCCAAATACAAAGGTCCCTCTGACGACTCACATCGTGCACCAGCATCGACATAGATACTGCTCCTTGTTCTCGGGAAAACGCCCACAACTGCCACATCTGAGTGAGACCCTGTCGCTCCGCGCCGCCCACGCGTCCTTTTCATATCCCACTAACCAGTGCCAACGGGCGCAATTTTATGCATGCCCGATCTCGCCCATCGATCACATCGAGTGGCAAACAGCCTCCATCGCACTCCAAAAAGCATGGGAAACATCCCCCTCGTTCGCTCTTCAAAGTACATGCCGCATGTGTTTCCCTTGGCCCCTTATTGCATCTTGACTCTCTTGGCAATGACATCATCACCCTTCTCGCTACCCTGGCGGGGGCACAGTGAGCCGGGCCCCAGTCATTCTTCACGTTTGACGCGAGCGGCTAGCCCATCAACCGACCCGACTCTTACGTCCCTCGTGGCGGAACTCCCTGTCGGCGATCACAACACGCTCACTGAGGGCGAGCACATCCGATTGATTCATCTGACCATTCCGTTTCCACATACATGCACGCGCCGGAACAGTCAATCAGTGGCTGTTCCCATGCGGCTCTCTTCACTATCCCATACTGCGATCCGCTCCCTTGGACACTTTCATTATACCACTCTATAGTTCTCAGGCCGATACGTACTGGTCAAACGTGTCTCGGCGCGTCGATGCTCGAGAAGACGGCGTACGGAAATTGTAGATCCGCGAACAATGTTTGAATATCCAACGCGATCGAACGAACCCGTCGAGGCAAGTCGACATTCCAGCCTAGCCCTCCTGTGATCAACGGTTATCCAGCCTCCATTCCCCAAGGGTCAGCAGAAGTTCATAGCGCCTCCTGTGGATATACATTGTCACCAACGGTAAAAGGAGTGTCTGTATCCGAAGATCTGCGATTGAGTACTGGTGCACGCCAGCGGCGCATTGTTCCAATCGGACTTTACAGGGGAATAAGTACATATACAACATTCACAACACAGCTCTTTACTTTGACTCCAACTGTCAAACTATGCAGAGTGCCAAATTGGCAATAAGCGACCAAATGCACACTTTTTGGCAAGAAAACTGAACACGGATCGCGTATAAACGAGTAACGAGTAAATTTAGCTGACTAAACGTCTATGCGCTCTGCTAAGCGCCCGTTGACATTAAACCTGACGTAAATAGTACGTACTACTCACTGGCCCAGGGCTTGGAGTAAAAGTAGCAAATGAGCCGCGGTAGGAGCCGGAGAGACTCGAGAACCACTGTTCCATCCTAGACGAGTGGTCACACGAGAATCACCGCAACGGACCATGGATGAAATCTGACTGAACGAATGACTGACGATCGATGTGATTTAGACGACTACCTTACATACGTAGCATCCAGGGTGAAACCAGGCTCGGTAACGGACGTGGGGTATCATGGTCGTATCAAGGTGATGGGGTGAGCGATGAGATGGGATAGCAGAACCGCAGTGGCCCCATGTTTTTGCGGTGCGGCCGCTACATACTTCCAAGGGATTGAAGAATATGCTGCCCTTTGCCCCACGTCTGGGTCATAGAGCAGAGCAGAGCAGAAAATTCACTCGCATAACAAGGGTATGAGATACCACAAATTATTGCATGGTCAGACCTCGAAAAATACAAACGAAAAAAAAAGGAAAAGATATCAGGGGTAAAGCAGACGATAATCGAACGAGGTACGTAAAGAAAGATGGAGGAAAGGGTGGTGTCCAGATCGTCAAAGTCCCACCGACCCCCTCAGTTCCACGAGTTAGCAGCCATCGTGCTCGGGGAATGCGGAGGCGAACTAGATTGCTGGAAATACGCAGACTGGGATGGTGACGCCAACGAGCCAGGAGGGAAAAGAGGCACCGTCGGCACGAGCTCGAAAACGTGCTGTGCAATCGCCCGCGGTCGACCTGGTTGTCCGGTCTGGCCCATGGGTTCAGGCGCTGACATGACAATGTGAACTCGCGGATCGAGATTCATCGACTGCTGCAAGCCTTCTCCACCTGCGGCTGCTGCTGTGGCAGACGTGCCACGACCGTCCCAGACGCATCGAATCTCGTTTCCAGGAATGATTTGGGCAAGAAGACCAGTCGTGACGTGTCTAACTTCAATGAACCGAGAGTCAAAGATGAGGACGTAAGGCCAGTGCATGGTTACACGTTCTGCAGTGCCTTCCCACTCAATCGTGCTGTTAGAACGACTGGGCGCTCCATGTTTGTTCACGTAGATGCCAAATTCTATGATCATGTCAACAACGGACGGGCAATTATACTGATGTGCCTTACCGTCATAGCACAGCAAAAACTCATTTTCCACGCGGAACATACCCATTGGCTTACATGATTCGCAACGTTTTGCCAACCGCTCGTGGCCGTCGTCGCGAAGCGGAATCGTAACACTCTTGAAACTGGTGGCCATAACGTCAGTAAAATAGACTCTTAACATCGGAAGGTTGATGTACTCAGTGAGGTCCATGATTTCAAAACCTTTGGTACACAGGATCGCAATCTTTGCTTTCAAAAACACCAAGTCAAACGATTCAGAGGGTAAGAAGAATTCCTGACAGGGCACAATGTGTCATCTTCAAAGCGGAAACAGTAATCTTGGTACGTACCCTGTACAGGCGGAACCACTCCGATCGGGCAGGCCGTATACCAAACCTCGACGTAAATGAAGCAGGCGCCTTGGATCGTTCGTTGATTTTCTCGACAACAGGCTCCAGTACACGGAAGACGCTGTCGAGCTACGAGACCGTCACGCAAAACCATAGATTTCAGTTGAGAAGAAGACATACCCCTTTTTTCTTCATGTAGATAACCAAGGTTCGGCCGCCTTGGTTACCAACGCTGAAGAAGTGGACGTCCCGGGTACCATTGACTCGTTGGGGTGTTTGCGATGTGTGTGCGCTTTGGGGAGACGATGGAACAAGTGCTTCTATGTGATAAGCGAATAAGGCCTATGCAAGTAGCTTCTATTATTGTCTGCAATGCTGTGGTGGGGTGACAAACTTGCCTTGTCTGCCAAGACGAGGAACATCCCAAAGTCTTCCAACATCGCGCACTGCGTAACCATTTTAAGGTGAAGCACACGGCGCATAGCTAACACGAGCTCCTAGGTTAGATCTTCGACCACAGCAACCAGAAAGCTTACATCGAGAGTCATGTCTAAAGCCAATCCACACACCCTCTGCACATCCAATTGCAACGAGAGCCCTTCCATCTGTCGTGGCTGCAGGCGATGTTCAGTAAGAACGACAAGGTGCACTTCAAACCGAACAACTCACCAAACGGCACCGAGCACGTAACCTTGCCAGTAAACGAGTTTTCGTGGTTCCACGATGGTGTGGTCATGCTCGCCGAGATCGCAGGGACGAAGAAGGTATCCGTGCTGAGCGGTTCCATCTCAAATACCTTGTTAGACTCCTGAACGACCTTACGCAAACCGATCGCTTCTTCTAGCTTTTGTTTCCACTCTGCCCGCGCCTGGGGAGTCTCTGTGAACAGCGTGTATAGACCACCAAGTCTCCCACTGTAGTGAATTGTGCAGGGGTAGACAAGGCGAGAGTCTGTCGCGCTTTCAAGCACGCCACTACCGGGTGTTGTGGGTCCACCGCTATCCCCATGCCTGCTACCAAGACCTAGACGAAGAATCCCTGTACTTCGTTGCGTCGCCGGGTCCAAAAAGCTAGTGAGGTTTAATAGGTCCAGAGGAATAGGCTATGCGAGCAGTCAGCTGCGAGGGTTGTTGAATTGCCAGTGAACGACAAACCCTGCGGTTGACGTAATACTTTGTCACACCATCTTTCTCTTTCGTCTTCGTCAGGACCACTACGCATCCCTTGTCAATGATAAAAAAAAAGAAAGGAAGAATTAATATGACTCACAGTAATTGTCAAACAGAAGGACAAAGAGCTCAGTCCATCCATTCCATTCGAAACCGGTCTCCGGCTGTCTCAAAAGTTTCCCAGCATGAATTAATGCTCGACTCTCGTTCAACAAGTCCATATCCTTGCCCGATTCGTCAACGTTCGATAGGTGCAAGTGTCGCCAGTGGACTTACCATAGACTCTCCTGGTTTGAACACGATGTTTGAGTTGTAGCACCACAGCTGTACCTTTTGTTTTGCAGATTCGACGCCCGGTTCGCTGTCTTTTCCAAGCGCCTTGATGATCTCAAGCACCTGGGGAATGGCCTCGTGATCTTCGTGGCCCGCTGGAGTCTCCTCGTAAATGTTCTTCAAAAGCAACTCGTATCGCAAAAGTCGAGGTATAGGACGGTTAATAAAGTTTTTCATGTCTAGACGATGGGCATCGGGATGACGCGTGCATTGCTATGAACGAGCTCAGCACTACAAGAAGGATAGCTTGTGGTGAGGTAATGTACATACGTCCACAAAGGCCTTGAACTCGAAGTTGTTGGCCATCTCCTCGTCTATTCGATATGCTGCGATCGGATAATTCGGAATATACTCCATGTAAGCTTCCCTAAAGCTCAACGCGGCATCGAACACCGCTGCCGTGATACTCTTGATGGCGGGATGTTCCTCCCGCTGGATCTCGTGCAGCTGATCAAGCAGCTTGCGATGATGACCATAGATCTCTGAAAAATTGTGGAACACATCTGTGATGAAGTTCTCCAACCTGTCCCGTGGGATGATAGGAGGATCTTGCGTCCGCAGTGGCTGGACATACATCTAACGAATAAAAAGCTCATGTAGGACACGCAAGCCACAAGGCATCATCTCGTACCGTATCAATGTTTCCCAAATCCTTGACGTACCCCATTTCACCTTTGATTAATTCAAAGATGATGCTGAAAGTACGGTTCAATCTCTAACACCTTTCCGTAATAGATGAGGTGCTTACGCCTGACGTTTCGCCTCGGACTTGCTCAACCCTTCTCTCACTTCACTGGGAACCAGGTCGTGCCATTCCCACTTTGCAATAGGGCCCTTTCCCATAGCAGTCTGGAACGTACGCAGTTGGGCAATGTTCTGCAGGTCCTTGATAGAGTGAATAGCTTCTGCAAGGTAATACGCGTCGGGGTTGCCCTCCGTTGTTTCCTTCATGATCGCCTCAAGGGCGAGCGGATACTTTTGAAGATGCTCTGAAGGTCGTGACAAGAAATGTTTCAAGTCCAGACGCCGCGGCTCTTGCTGCCTCGCAGACTGGCGCGAACATTCCTATGAAGCAAACAAGAGCCCCAAAGATAAGCCAAAGAGAGTGTCCGGCATAGATTTCACCACGGACCTCGAGGAAAAGCCTCAAATTAGCATTCGCCTCCATCTCCTCCTTGAATCGCTTTTCAGCAAAAGGGAGGCGGGCGACATAAGTAGGATATGCGTATCGGAAACTTCTAGCAGCCTCGACGAAAACGTCTCCAATCCTTTGAATGATAGGGCACTGTTCGCGCTGACGAACATACATCGCCTCCACAAGTCGCTTATTGCATTCTCGTAAATCAAGAATGTTACCGAACACCTCTTCAATGAACTCATCCAATTGAGGAGCAGGCATGATGTGCGTTGCACGGCGGAGAGGGCGAATGAATAGCTGATCACAGGTCAGCAAAGAGTCAGGGTTGAGAATAGACGCGACGAACGACTTCAACTGAGCTGAGATCCTGAATATACTGTTCCTCTTGACTAATCGTTTTATGTATGATCCTTTGCAAAAGAAATGAGCAAAACGGAGCAGAGCACAGTCGGAACATACGTTTGACGATGAATCTCGCTCTCCGGAAGACTACGAAGAATAGCAGGGTCTACTGTGTTCAGCCAGTCTTCGCCCTACCACAGTACCGTAAATAGCAGCTTCCGGATCCAGTCTGTAAGCTTACATGAGGGGTAACATCGGGCTCAGGTACCGAGGTGATGTCTGTTACGAAGGCCGCCTAAAACAACATCAATTTGCATGATGGATGCATTTGAGAGACTCACACGTCTTCTTGGGCAAACCCACGAATAACAAGGATCTTCCTCACTGCACGTCGAAGTGTAACACTTTGTGAGCATAGTGATCACAGCTGTTGGTAGTTCTTCCCTTTCCCTTTGTGACTCCGAATTTCCTTCGAGGTCATCCAGGAACATATACACATCCTCGACTCCATCCTGGAGAGGTTTATCGCCCCACTCAACTTCATAGAAGAAGAGCTGACTTTGGAGACTGCGCGCTACTTGCAACGCTGCACGCCTATCCGCTGTAGAGACACCATGGTTGATCAGCAACTCTCGCTGAATTTGTGATTGAATGGTGGACTATGAACGGATCATCATCATCCAAACGACGAAGATCGAGAACGTGACCACATACAACGATGTCTTTGCCAGTGAAGGCACGGGGATACGGGATACTGCTCTTGACATGCGTGCCTCTTGGGACTTTGTCGCGTAGTCTAACAGCGAGATGAGAAAGTAGACTGAAGTTGACGAAACGATCCGGATCCGGATCATCGCTTTCTGTAAAGTACTCGTCATCTTCGTTTTCTTGATCAGCCAACGCTCCTCCAGGACTGCCAGCAGCACCGTGGTCGTTCGGGCGAAGGCGGTCGAACGATTCTGTACTACCCCTGTGGGTGCTATAACCATTTGCAGAATCATCGTATGTTTCAGGATATGTCACCGTAGAGGGTCCAGCAGTCGAGAAAGTATAAGAACCGACTGAATCATTCCTCGCGAGGACTGAAGTACCGCTTTTAGATAGTTGGTAATCGCTGTAAGTAGTAGCCGTAGCCGTAGCCGACGGATTTCGTCCAAGCAGATCTGTTTGAGCAGACGAAATTGTTGATCCTATTGAGGTAGCACGGCCCACCCCAACATCCGCAACTTGTGAGCACAACTGCGTCAGCATTGCTGGCTCAGGTAAACTGGAGCAACTTACGGTGGATGAAATCGGTTGATGGTGAATGTTGAGGCTGAAAATCCTTGGCACGCGAAAGTAAAGGTGTGTTCGTGCTATTATCTGGATGCAAACGAGTACTGGTGTGCGCGTACGCGCCCGCATATCTTGACTGGCCAGACGGTTGTTGATTGGAGGGCCGGCTTCTGAGAGGTTCTTCTGTAGCATACCTGTCAAAGAGCGAATTCTCCTCATACTGGCCATTATAACCTGGAATCGTCGGCGCCAGAGCACCAGGAGGTCGTGCGGAAGATTTACGAGATAACTGATCGCGGATGTCGTCCGCAGCAGGAACGTTACCATTGAGATGGGTTGGAACGGGTGGAACTGGCTTGTATATATTGGATGGAATGTCCGACTGAGGGCCCATGACAGGTTTTCCAGAAGCCGGCGATGTTACAGACCCAGTTGAGCCCCGACTAGCCAAATAGGCAGGGGATTGCGGACTTGGTGCTTGAGGTAATTGACGACGACTAGAGACAGAGCGGTGAGCACGACAGCAGAATGGTTCAGAAGTCGCATACCCGTCAGCGCTCGCTGTCCCTGTGCGAGAGATATTGGGCAAAGGGTGATGGACTTCATGAGGATCTGTGGGACTAGAGGTTGCGGGGAGAGCGGCGCCAGGGGGGAGAGGCAACGGTCTTAGTCGCCTCTGGGAGGTAGGAGAAACAGCAGGATCGAGACTGGAGGGGGGGTGGGGTGGTTGTTCTGGTATGGTAATTGGGGATGGTATCCGTGAACAACGAGAAAGGGTAGTACGTACGTGGAAAGCGAGGAGCGGAAGTTGACACTGTGGATACGGGGGGGCTGGCTGGATCAGGTTCTGCGCGGAAAGCGTTTGAATAGTACTCTCTTGAATTGAGAGATGCGGCGGTGAGAGGTGATCGCTCCGAAGGGGAAGCGGATTCTTCGCCAAAGATGCGCCATACTTCGTCGTAGAGATGCTGAAGATCTTCGTCCCCAGGCGGGGGTGGTCTAGGGTTTGACTGGAGAGCAGACATGATGGACTGCGAGGGCAAGGTTCAAGGTGATCACTGCGTGGAACCGTGAGGGGGTTGCTGTGTCTGTGGAATCGTCGTCGTCGGACACTGCGTCGAGGACGGCAGGGAGTGCGAGCGACGTCGAGGGCGGATGGAGCGATATTGGGCGTCGACCCAGGCGACGCAGCTCCAAACTCGGCATCAATTATTTATTCTAATATTTATAATAACAAGTTGTTTTTTTTCGGTAGGGCCACTCCGCTAGCGGGGTTCGAAACCTGACGACGGCCTGAGCCGTAGCATGTGACTCGGATCTGGCTGCCCAACTATCATTCGTACGTTGGACAGTGGCCGACATGACAAGGATCCCCAAACTAACCTCCTCGGTCCACGACATCAGTGCGGACAATCCTCCGTTTGGATCAAGGTGAGATACCAAGTACCCCCGGTGCTATACACTGACACATCCTCATGGTCCAACCCCGAACATCAGATTCCTGACCGAAGACGCGGACGTGTGGACCCAAAACGCGTGGGATCATGTCCCTCCACCAGATGATCAAGCAGAGCACATCGCTGCTTCGCTTCAAAGACAGCGACTTGCTCTCGTGCCCGACAAAGACAAAGAAAAGTACAATGCAAAACCTGTTAAATATTGGTAAGAACGCGACTCCTTGGCGTCGAGCTCTTTATCGTGACGGTGGAACGACAAGGGATAACTTTTATAAAACGAATGCAGACAACTTTTTTCGCAATAGAAAATGGTACCATGCCATGTTGATCATGACCAGCTAGCTTTGCCTCATTCTGCATAGGTTGTACCTTGAATTCCCAGAACTATCGGCTGTCGCAAAGCCGGAGGTACGTGGACCACTCGATTATTTACATCGTTCTCAATTGAGCCAGGCAGGAGAGATCACTATCTGCGAGATCGGGTGTGGTGAGATGTCGATTTTCATGTTCTGACCAACCTTCCTCTCAATGATCCAGTCAAGGTGCCGGGAATGCCGCGTTCCCCCTTCTTTCCGCAAATCAAAACCCTCGACTTGTGATTCGAGCATACGACTACTCTTCACATGCAGTCAAACTAGTGCAGGCAAGTATCTTCATATTCCTTTTACAGGTGTCAACATATATCCACATGTGACAGAATAACCCCTTGTACGCCAAATCACCTATCGGCACAATACAAGCGGCAGTATGGGATCTCACTTCCGAAAACACACTACCACCAGGCGTCGAACCAGGAACAGTCGATATTGTTCTCTGTGTCTTCGTCTTGAGTGCCCTCCACCCTAACGAATGGGGAAAGGCAATAGGCAACATCCACCGCGTGCGTGGCCTCTGATTCCGTCATCCCGTGCACCGTTTACCTCGTTTGCAGATGCTGAGACCCAATGGTGTAGTGCTAGTCCGTGACTACGGGCGGTACGATCTCACCCAGCTGCGGTTCAAATCTGGGAGAATGCTCGAAGACAACTTTTATATACGTGGAGACAAGACACGCGTATACTTTTTCGAGTTGGGTAGGTACCCGCATTTACGGTCTTCTGCTGCCTACAACTCCCCTTGAAAGATGAATTAGCGCTGATATTCACCGGCGCTCGAGCGACGATGTCACAAATGACGGTTCGAACCACAGAAGTGACCGAATCTCCGGGTCAAGACGAGAACGACTGGGGTTGTATCTCGAGTCCTGCAACCCACACCCCGCCATCACGTGACTCTGCACCGTCTTTGGAACCCTCGTCGGACGAGCCGACATCCCGAACTTTAGCTGCCCCAGTTGCCGCCATCCATCGCAACCTCCTCGTCCCCCTTGCGTCCTGCCCTGCTCACCCTCTATTTACCATTGAACAACTAGGGGTAGATCGAAGGTTGCTTGTGAACAGGAAGAGGCAACTCAGAATGTACAGAGTGTGGATGCAGGGCAAATTCAAAAAGTTGTCAGACAAGTGACCATTATTTCCCCCCACTTCTGTGTGGTCCCTGTGCGCGGGACCATATCTATCGGGGTAATTTATCGTTGAAAGGAATACTATGGTCATTGGCGGGATCGCCAAAGAATATGATAATGGGTACTTCACCAGCCATGATGAGCCACTGGCAGCACTCCATGCAATGGCGTCCAACACCCGCCGTCTTAGCGTCGATGCAGATGCATGATGTGTATTGCATTGCAATATAGATTACATGAAATCCACAGCACGTTTCCGTCCCCGCGGCGGGCCAACGATGCCCGTATCATCGTCTACCTTCATGGCACCCTGCTCCTCCTGGGCTGGGGGTCCCTCCGCAGTAAGATCCTTCACGATATTCGGCGGTGGCTTCTCTATCCACATTTCCTCTGCTTCCTCTGTACGCTCTCTGTGTTTCTTCCGCTTCTTCTTTGGGCGGTCCCGTTCCTTGGTTGCACGCCGTGCTGATGTCAACAGTGATTCGCCCCTGTCCTCGTCCACATCAAACGATACGAGCGCAGGACCACTCCCTTTGGGTTTCCTGCTCTTCTTATCCTTACCCGCAGGCACCTTCTCGTTCCCCGAGTCGCGAGGGATGAACATCGGCTTGAACGTCGACAGGTCCACCTTGTCATCCATCGCGACACGCTCTCGGGCGGTGCCATCTATCATCGTCGTTCCCCCAGGAACCAGTATCTCGGTAGATTTTGTTGCCGCTTGTGACGGCGCCAAAGGTTGTGAGCGTATTGGTGACCCTGTAGCGTCTTCCTCCTCGGGCATCTTGCCCTCTTCCTTCTTTTCGTCCTCGCTCTCTTCGTCCTCGCTTGCAAAGATGGCCTTGAAGATGTTCATCGGCGGCCGCTCGTAAGTGAGAATGTCATTCCCTTGTCCATCGTCCTCTCCCAGTCCGATGTTGACCAAATCGCGCTTGCCACGCGGGGACTGTCCATCCGTCACACCTCCCGTCCCAGTGCCACCTCCGCCACCCGTTGTCGCGTCCTTTATCTGCGACGACACATCGCCAGACGCAGACGCCTCCGGTATATCGTAGTGCATATCTGGGTTGGGATCCTTGACGCCAAACCGCTTGCATAACAAACGTGCCGGCTGCCATGGCTGCACCTCCCTCGTTATCGGGCCGTACATGCCCAGCCGGGCAGCGTGCACCCTGGGCTCTTCCTCTTCCTCCTTCTCCTCCTTTTCTTCCTCCACGATCGACTGTTGCCCCGTCTCCTCCTTGGAGGCTTGTTCCGCACTGGGGGTGTGCAACCCTCCGACAATCTTGGGACCTAGCTCGAGCACAGCGGCGCTGGTGAAACGTCCCGCCATCGCGCCCGAGACAGGTCGGAAGAGCGCGGCTGCTTTGGCGAACTCGCTCATCTCGAGCGTATACGTCTCTGGCGTCTGCGTTGGCAGACGTGCAGGTATTGAGAACGCCGAACCAGGTTCGGCGTGTGCTCGGAGATAAGCCGTGTAGCGGGACTGCTTATCGAGGTTAAAAGTGAAGGGTTGGAATCCTTGTAGCGCGGCTTGTGCGACGTGTGGTTCCGTATGAGGGATATAGGGTCCTTGGCACGGGAATGCGCTGGATGATGGTGTCGGTTCCTCTTCCTTCGCATCCGTTCTCGAAGGACCAGCGGAGTGGCTTGCTGCAATGTTTTTGATTCGCTCTTGGTCTTTCTTCGACATGTACTCAAAGACGGAGCGCGGTGCGGATGGAAGGGGCGTCTCTCCAAGTGCAGCACCTCGCTGAGGGAGAAGATAAGATATGTGAGCTTCGCACCATGCGAGGGAACGAACCTGATCTGGAGATATCCCCGCTTTCCATTGGATATGCGTCTGAGGTTGACCTCGTACCGGGAAGCGTGATATGTTTTCTTTCTCACTAAGCGCAGCTCTCTCTCCTTCCCAGAGAGCCTTAGGATTGGGTTTCCACCCTTTTGGTACTTCGGGAGGAGGGAACCTGCAAGGGTCGACCTATATCGGGCGACTTCGACTCCACGAACTACGTACCACATGTCTTCTGTTACCGGTTTTTCTGCTAGTTTGAATCCAGGGAGCACAGGTTGGCCATCGCGGAACGCGCTGGGGACGCTTGCTTGTGTCTGGAATGCGTAAACACGCTGTTCCTCAGCAAAGGACAGAGCCTACCAGTGGTGTTGGGACAGTCGTACTGATAGATTTAGCCCCACGACCTCCGATAATTACGCGCTCTTCGTCGTGCACGTCGCTGATATCGAATGCGTGTCGACTTCTTCCGTGACCTAATGCGTGATCGTAAACGTCCAAATCATCCTCATCCGCGTCGTTCAGCGCGCCCAGGCCGAAACCACCTTATGAACCAATTAACAATGGCGCATCCAAAGGTTTACCGCAGGACATACCAGCAAGCTGTGGTCCCTGAGTGCCTTGTGTGCCGTGCTCATGTATCCCTAAACTGGCATGTAGTCCCAACGATCTGGTGTATCCCAGTCCATGGAAATCGTCCTTGCGGGGCACGATCACCGTTGGCGTATCTCTCGGCGCATACGTGTGTTTCTTGGCCTCCTCATCCATGTCCAGCCCAGTTCTATCCGGGTCACGCCCGTGCTGAATTTCGCGCTGCCGCCATGTCACTCTCGGGCCAATACCTTGACCCGGTCTCCAACCCATCTTCTTGAGGATGCGTCCACCCACCGAGTCCTTAGGTGCAGGCAACATGGCCTGTTCAAGAACGAGCGTGATCGGGCTGACATGGCGCAGGTGAGTCGAGAATGCATGGACAGGTCGTGGTCGATCGAACGCACTCTTTCTGGCTATCGTCTACCCCAGTCCTTCGTGCCGTTTCAGCCTGGGTACTCCCGAGAATATCCATCTGATCGTATTCGCCGACGAGTTTTTGATCTGCGCGGAGTTCAGCGAGGTCTTCCTCGTCCATAAAGTCCTCCGGTCTTGCCATCCGAGTCTTGGCTCGCTCCGCTCGCGAGGACACGAACGTGGACGGCGTCCATCCTAGACACGACGAGTTGAGTACTAGCTAACTGGGGAGTAGAGGATGCGACTGAAACCGACCTTCTTTTGAACCGACCGAATTGAAGTAGCCGGCAGAGAAACCCCCGGTAAATGCACCGTGTAGTCTTCTTCGGCCCTTTTCATCTCTCACCTAAGACAGAAAGACATCAGATAAATAGCCCACTGAGGAGCAGTAACTGACTTCTTGCTTCCAAAGTGGTACGAATTCGCCTGTGTCTTTGGATTTCTCGAGGGGCGGCAGAGGTGTGCCAATCTAGAGGAGTTGTGAGCAGATAAGTGAATGGGGAAACGAGGAAACTACCAAGCAAAAGTTTTCATTGGCCTTCCTGCTCGTAGTATTGACGCCCAAATCGCCAAGTTTTCGTTTCAGCTTTGCAGAGTTCATGACGGCGGCTATGGCTTTAACAAGATGCGTGACGCCAAACGATTCAAGTTCACAGCACTAACCCTAACCATAATGATGGGTTCCCAAAAGGGAGAAGAGTAACGTAATCATGGACTTGATCCCTCCCTTCTACTGCGCACTTGCGTCTGCTTTGGACTGTGGTTCCCACTCTACTTCTTCCTCATTTTCTGCATACTCTTCCCTCTCCTTTCGCTTCCCATTCACTACTGTCATTTTTCCATTAAATCCCCCTTCAGCGACAGTCAAACACGTCAGACGAGTGCCCTTCGTGTCGTATTCAGCCACTGGGTGTAGTTGCAATTTTTCTTTAGTCTCTGCAGGCAATGCGGCCAGATCATACACAAATATCTTGCCGTCAGTTGAGATAGTACAGACGATTGTTGTCGCTGCCCGTGCATCTTTGCAATTTGGTGTGGTTTTCGGGAGCGCGACACGAAGCGTCTCCACAGCCTTTACTCTAGCAAGGGATCGGTCAATCATTCTGCAGGTGGGATATCCTAACGAACCGATTTGAATGGCCAACCATCTCGGCGATTATCGTAGGTGTGAACTGCGGATCCTCAGATACTTGGTACATCGACACTTTTTTGTCTTCCGCTGCGACCAAGAGGAGCTCTCCATTGCCATGCACGCGTTTACAGAATCGCATGCTGTGTATTCTTGATGAATGTGTAATGGTATGTCGCAACGTCATGTCCTATACGGTGGTAAGACACGAACGTGAGATGTACCTCCGTGACTCGGAACGATCACTTACCGTAGAAAATACATCAAAAGAAGATAATGACTGGACGATAAACGTCGATCCTGACAACGACCATCTTACAAACTCGCCCTCTTGGTAGCTAAATTTGAGCAACGTCCTTCGCCATTGTCCAAAACCTTACCTTTTCCTAATTTCATGCTGGCTGACCCTTTGCCACGCATCAAATCCCACATACGCAGTGTCTTGTCATGCCCGACACTCAGCGCGACCTTACCGGAAGGGTGAATCGCGACAGAATTCACGCGGCCTTTGTGGCCTTTCAGCGAGCGTAAGACGGTCCAGTCCCGTGCATGGAAAAGACACAATGTACCATCCTCGGACGCAGAGAGTAGATGAGAACGTGACGGAAATTGAAGGTACGTGATGGATCCTGGAGGTGATTATGTTGATTTGCTCGTCGACAGCAAACGGACACACACATACCTTGGTGGTGCATCAGACCACCGATCTCTTTCCGCCTCACTAAGTCCCACACTTTAACAATTTCGTCAGAGCTTCCAGTCGCCAGCCATTTCCCTCCATTCGGGGATGCAGCGACAGCCCTGATGGACGACACGTGTGCAGGAAAGATAAAGACAGGCTTCAGATGAAACTCGTAGCCAGATTCGGAGGATGTGACAGTCCCATCGAGTCCATATAGCAGCTTTTCGTAGGAACCCGCAACGACGACGAAAGAGCCAGGCAGCTCGGACTTGGACGATAGTTCTGGCGTCTCCGCAGCATCTTTATGGGTCTCCTTCCGCTTTCCTTTATTTTTTAGAGAGAATGCGATGGCCAACTTGCGTTTTGTGGGTTGTTGCTGATCTGATGGAATTTCTTTCTTTGTAACGATGGGCTTTTCGACACGGGCTTTCTTGAAGTTTCGTTCTGCCTTTCGAGTAGCCTTTGATTCTGCCATAAGTGTATCGTAGTGCTCTTCCGCAAAAAGCGTTGCAAACACGTCCGAGTCCCAAAATGGTCATCGCAAAACCGTGAGTCATTGACGGTCTGGGCGTAGCGGCCCTGCGGTCAGTCTAGCTTCCAAGTTGGCTGTACACTGTCTTCACGCAGCAAAATCTATCGCTGACTGCTGATCAGCTTCTGGATACATCTTTACTACTATGGTAGTCGCACAACAGCTGAAGCGCGTGGATATTCTTCCATGTCGGGTTACAGCATACAGTCCGAATTGCAAAGTAAGTTCCAAATTTTGAAACCGCTGATTTGTCTAGCTCTCAGGTCATTTTGTTCTGAATGGCACGACTCGGGGACGGTTCGTTGTTGAACGTAGCTCGACCAGATCCGTTGACGACAGACACCGAGATTCTATTACGGACTGCCAGGCTGATTCAATCTCGTCTGAATCCTTGGCTGACAACACTAAGACAGTCCCAACAGAGAGTATAAGAACAGTGTCTGTGAGCGTCTTTTATCTTCTCAACTCTTTCATCTTCTCCCTGGATCCCGGTGATCCTCAGCAACGTCAGGCAGCGCTATCTTGCTCTCTATCCTATATCGCCTTCATAGTCTTAACTCTTTTGCGCCGGCCGCACATTCCCTTGCTATCCATCCCCGAGCCATTTCGGTCCCTGGCCCATTTACTAGTTCAAACCTGATCCATCATGGTCATTCTCTCTCCACGATTCGTCCTCCTCGCTTGCATCTGTGCAGCCCTTCCCCTTGCTCACCCTGCCCCTGTCGAGGCTGCGCACCTTTATCGTCATGACCCCATTGAAAAGCACCCCTCTGGCTCTCACTCTCACGAGCGGTCGCCGAACGACTCGCCTACTCGTAGCTACGATGGCAAGTACCATGCGCACAAGGTAACATTTGGTGTATCATCAGTTCGGCGGCTTACAGCCTTCGTTCAGGTACCGGAGCACCGGGTCCCGGAACTTCCGCCCCTCCTACGACGCCATGATGACAAGGTCGGCGACTACCATAGCCAGGATTCTCACGAGAGCGCCCCCCCTAAACCGCCCCGGTCTGCTTTCGCGCGCAGCCGCTATCACCGAGACCCCGCCCCGTACAGTCGTCGCTCCTCGATATATGTCTCCGGAGAGTATGGTAACACGTACCTAGTCTCCCGGACACAACCGAGAACTTGGGGAAGTGCACGTAGAAACACGGATAGACAATCATTTGTTTTCAGTCGACGTCGGGCCGACGAAAATAATCTAGTTTTGGGTAGGATCGACATCATGGCAGGTTCCTCTCTCCATCGGTCTTGTCATCTTTCATGAACTGTTCCACCTAGGGTGCTGCTCCGTCGGCTGATGGCACGCAGCGTCTGGCGTCGCTGACGGTGGATTCTGCCCCGATTGATTGGACGTCGGGTCAGAGCCCCGCTAAAGCTTTTACATTAAACGCCTCTACGACCAACCAGACTCAGTTCATCATGCTACCTACGGAAGACGCGTCAAATTCTCCGGGTATGTCGCAAGTCTCCTAGTGATGACACGTCACTGAGCCTCTCCTAGGAAGTTTCATTAGGCATATCAGTCTTGCGACGGAAGTGTTCGATGCGAGCAGCGCCGAAATGGTTATGTATTGCGCCACCTACGATTCTGATCCTGGGTCCTCATCTTTGCTCCTCATGACACCGTGCACTGGTGCATCTCAGTCGATGGCTCCAGTTCACGACGCGTCCGATCCCTGTTCTGGCGCCGCAAACCTCGCTTCCTCGTCAAATGCGCATCAGAGCCAGATATTTTCTTATGACCCTACCAGCGGAAAGATCGAACCGATATCGGCCGCAGTTAGCTCCGCAGGCACTGATGATAGCTCCCCCGATCTGAGTGGGTGCGCTGGCGCAAGAATCAAGAGAGATATTGCAAATTCCACGATGAGCGGCTCTTCGAACACCTTGACGAGTACACCGCGCCTCACCAGCGCCTCGCAGCAAGCTCAAAACGTCACACTCATGTACGTCGTGGGTGCCCTCGAAGTGCCCGCGTCGTCTCCGAGCGCGTCCAACGCCGCCAGCACGAGCATGGGTCAGGTGCCCCTCTTCACGACGACCATCACGACGACGGTCGTGTCCACCGTGAAAGCGACGGGTTCGGCCAATCGGACCGGCACACCGGCGCAAGCTGCTGTGTCGGTGTCGATGTCCTCAACGTCGTCCCCGGCCATGCCTCAGTCGACGACGGCCATTTCTGCGCCGCCAGTCGTCCCCCCCGTCGCACCCTTGCGGTCGTCGTCGACCTTGAGCCTGCCAAGTTCGACGCTCGCGGCGGCCACCTCAAAAACACCAGCGAGTGCGGCCGAGTCACTCGAGGTTGAAATTGTGGGGGTGAAACCGTCTATGGCTGCCAGTTCCTCGTTGACATCGAGCACCACAACCACCATGGTGACGAAGCCGACGATCACAATGACTTCCTCCAACAGTTCTATGAGACCATCTCTCGACGCACAGGCCGTGGCGTCATCGATTGCGAATGCGGTGACTCATCCCCGTGGACGTGTGTTCCGTTCAGGAGCCATCAAGGTAAATCCTCCGTGAGAGTTAATGACGAAGCGAGGTTGGGAGGTCAGTACGCTAGTTCCCGACTTGAACGTTTGTGCTGTATACATGCATGATGCATCTGGAACATATGGACGATATTATAATTTATACCTGTTGTCTATGATTCGCGGCAAGATATCACTCTATTGCGGCTACAGTTCGCGGCTCTAACCATCACAGGTGGAACGGAGTCGATACAGAACTAGTGCCAGTGGCCGTAGCAAGAAATACGGAGTCGTCTTCTGATCACGGCGGTAACGAGCCGGGTGAGATCCGGGGTTCGACAGCGCACGCGCTCTCGTCACAGCCAACTAATCTAAAGCTGGCGTCCGAGTCGCTCGTCTCGCTCCTCACGCGCACGATACACATGGCACCCCCGCCGTGACGCAAGTTCATGATCTAGGGCAAAGACGCGCAAACCTGTTGGCCTCATCGTCGCCCCGCCAATCACTCACCATCCCGAGAGAATACTGGGGTACGCGAGCGACCAAAAGTGCTAATTCTTGTCCCCTTGTAGTTGTTCCTGCCTGTACCTGAGTGTGTTCCTGAACCTGCATGGAATCCGTCGCCGAAAACCTCCCTTGTTGCCGTTCCTGTCTCGCACCATACATACTCCTCAAATATAAACCTGAACCCGTCTTGAAAATGACCCCATTGGCATGCGCTACGGAATTTGGAAATCGAAAACCTAAATCGATCTACAGAGGAGAATGAGATCGTCTCTCATCTATTTACAATGCGTACGTAGATATAGTAAACAAAAGCTTGAGCACGTATGTATTTCAGTGTCCAGCCGTTACTCGCCTCTCCTGCTCTGGCGGGAAGTAACCGCTAACCCGGGATCTATAAACGTTGGCGACGCTCAGTTCCGTTCAATTATACATCTCGTTCGCGTCCGACTTCGTCCAAATGGAAGCCGACCCCTGACTGGAGATCCGTCTGTTCGCCATCCTTTTGCATCGCTGCCATCTGTCTCGCCACCTCTCGGCTAATATCGTGTGTTGAGTTTGGTCGCGCTCGCAGTCTGCGAAGGTTGAGCACAAGACGTTGTCCCATGACAGCGATAAACGGCACCGAAATCCTGTATCGTGAGCATTAAAGAAGGGGGGAGCGTTCACGTCAGAAAACATGGAAAAAAAAAGTAGATGCGTCGTCGCTGATGCTCACAGCTGTTGAAGCACGTTTCTTGGATCCTTTGTTTTTGGCGTGTCGTCAGCTGAGAGGCGTCGATCAAATGACGTGATGCATACCTGACTGAAGACGGTCCTGTGGTCTCTCGAGTGAGGAACGGAAACAAGACCACGTTTAGCAGAAGGACCTACCAGCATACGATACAAAGCAGGGAATTGAACAGGGTCGCCTGTGTGCGCGTTAGATGGAGGGTTCGACATCTTTGAGAATCATCTTCGAGATCTTACGATGTAAAACAAGAGAGCTACAATATTGATCAGAAAATGGAGAACAGATGTATGCAGATCGCAAGGGCCTCACCGTCTCGAATGAGAAGACGGATTAACCGTGAAGGGTAGACGCCACGGGATACCCCAGTCATCCGACGAAGACTATAACATATAACTACCAATATGAAGCTATCGAGAGTAAGTCTATTGCAGGGATTAGAGATAAACATGCCATGTTCAGACGTGATTTACTCACGTTATAAACAAGATTGTCCACTAAGGAATCTGATATTGCAGAAGCTTTCGACGCGTTTGGGAGAAAAGAAACTTACGAGGTTAGCTACAATCCAAGCATGAGATCAGGGGAACATGGGTGAAAACGGGTGACACACGGGGCACTGGTGTGAGGCATACACCCGTTTCATTCAAATACTCAAAGTGTGGTGCTGGCAAAAATCAGTGAGATATAGATAGAATGTAAGGTTTTAATACGCACGACCGGCATGATTCCAGAACCAGAGCACCACTCCAAGGACGGCAAAAGCATAAAGGACATATAGAAAATTCCACACTGCTGAAACGATGCGTTTGCATCCCAAGATTGCGCAAGCACGCATCACGACCAAAACTATGTTTTGCCATTAAAAAAATGGGGAATTTAAGGTGTGACTGTACTCACGGCGGATCGACTCTCCAGAGAAGATCACAAAAAATGGAAGGAACAGTTCAAAGGCGGCACAAAACTGGTGGGTGATTGAGCTCGACGGATGGAGCAGAGATCGACGAGAGAGCATACTTGTTGGGAATTATGACTTATGAGGCCTGTTTCAGCAAGCATTATGAACGTCTGTCCGATCAGTGTCCAATACCGGCTGAATAAAAAGAGTATCTTGACGACTGTCCATGGGGCATCCCAGATAAATGCTACCTGTTGATAAAAGGCTCGACCGGGCTAATTTACGATCGTCAAATGAACGTACTTCAAGCGAAAGAGTAAGGAGATGATCATAGAGAAGAATAGTGTACCCTGTGATGGCGGAGAGCCTATACAGAGGGAATCAACCAGGTGACGTGATAACGCGGCAGGAATGCTCACTTGTGAATGAACACCTGATCCAGAACTGTTGACGGTATGGACATGCGGGCGACAAGCGTGACCTGACCGGGGGACGAGACCTTGGGATCTAAAAGGAACCAGAACAACATGCATAGTAGAGCAGGGACTGCGCTCAGCGCTCAAGGGGATGTGACACCGGCACCCCTGCGTGTCTTAAGGTTTGCAGTGGCGTGTGCTGCGAAAAAAATATGTCGTCAGAGCGGGTGAATTGATTATTAACACTCGTTCCTTGATGTTATGTGAGCAACGAACGAACCGAGATCGTGTCTCCCTTTCTTCAGACTCTCGTATCAACATATGGTGCTTCAAACTTTGATGAGCGAAAAGCAGGGCAGTCTCCTGAAGGCCCCACCTGACAGCAGGACCCTGCAAATTGTCAACCGATTATACATACTTACAGAGGTTGATAAGAAAAGACTCTTATAGTTCGCTTCAGCGGCATATACCTGCCGCTTTCCCCATTGCACCACTGCCCTCACCCTGTTCATGCATACTTTTTTCGCCTTTTTGCTCACCGCCTCGTAGCCGCCTTGTGGGCTTTGCCCCCTGTTGTCGACGAAGCACGGCACTCGGTCGTACATGTGGGTTTACGCATCGCTGTCTCGGATGGGCCGGACAAATCGTGTCAGTACACCCATCGACTTGTCACGCGAGGCTCTCGATCCGGGCCGGTTGTCGAGTGCCTTGGACGTTTGTTTACTTGGCACGTCCGACAGCTTTGTTCTCGACCTGCTGTGGTGATTTTTGTTTTGCTCGTGTCGATGTCGATTACAGTGTTTCACTTCGTGATCCGTACACACCAGCCACACTGAAACCACTTGGGAGGACAAATCCGAGACTTTGGAAATGAACATCCGGACATTTTCCCCGCATCGCCCGTCGTAATTCTCCATGAGTCGGATCGCTACGGAAAAAGTGGCGAACAGTATTACATACAACTAAATACAGTCAACTAACGCATACCTGACATAATGCATACTCCCATAGCATTTCTGGTGCCCTGGTTCACCATACGACCTCCCGGATAATACATACTCCCTAATAACACATACCTTCGGGCCTCTCCCAAGGGGAATACGTTAGAAGGGAGTTGACTGTAATGATATCCGCAAGTCACGATCCACGTCCCACGTCCTGCTCATACACACAGCACCCCCGCCATGACAGACGTTCGTGGTCCGGGTCCAAAGTGAGTCCACCCATCATCGCAGCCCCGCTGATCCATCATCCCAAGGTGCGCATAAAAACACTTGCCAGCGGCATTGGACTTTGCCACTTGTACTTGCACAAGGACGGCAATCTTGCTGTCGTGACCAGCCATGCGATCAGACGACGCGGGGTGATACGGCTGCACAGCAGCGCACGACGTTTCCAGACGTTGGACAACGCCGTGCACAAGCGATCGCCCGATCCCCCTGCGTCGGTACGCAGGCAGAACGCCGAGCGTGAGAAGGGTAACGTGGGACCGAGGGATATCGGACCGCAATTCGGAGCATTCCTGGTCGGCACAAGCGTCCTCGGGTCTGCTCATGTTCACTTTGTATCCCCTGCCTGAACTCGGTTGTGAGGGACCCATAGATGCTGATGCAAAACCAATAATGGCACCGCGGTCCGTCGCGACTGAGCAGAGCTGTCGCGGGTTGATAAGCAGTTGGACGAAGAACGCGGCTGGATACGAGACAGGTAGGAGACTGCGCTACATGCAATGGGAACACTGGTGAGATGGAAAAAACATTGCATGTACCAAGACGAGAGGTATACATACGTGCAGGGCGCGCACACGAGGGAGGTCAGATGTTTTCATGACGCGTAGAGAAACGCCTTCGGGTGGGGAGATTGGTCGGGTGACATCCTCGCAACAGGTGGTGCTCATGGTGGGCGTGCTGCTGGATGATGAACGGAAGGCGTGCAAGATGAAGGTGACCTGGTCTCGTCGAAGAGCGAGACCGGATACTTCCCGAGTCGGCACGATTCGGAAGAGACAGCTAAGAGACCTTTCGTCACCACAGCATGAGCGTAAGCATCTCGTGATTCTTCCTGTGATCCCCACCGCGCCGCATGCAAGGATCCTTACGGAGCGAAGCGTGTCTGGGTCGCCCAGTCACGCTCGAGCGTTGTCGGCCATTTGCAGCTGTTGACAGTTATGGCTGCACTCACTGGCCCATCCGTCGATCGCAAGGGTCAGTCAGAGACTTTATATGACCCTTTTACTTGCCTTGAGTCCGCTCTCGACACCGAGTGGTACTTGGCCTCCACCCATTTCAGGATGAATTCAAGCTTGTGAAGATGGCATCAATCGGTGGAGCTCTGCGTGAAATTTTCAAGTACACAGGACCGAATCGCTTCGCAGGGTAGTGTTGTTGTAGTGATGGGACACTGTCGTGGAAGAGAAGCTCACACCAGAATTGATGATGACTCCAGCTCGGCAAAGACGTGAGAGTCGATGAGATCTGTAGCCCCGCCGGCTGCTCTCCTTATCCGACCACTAACCATGTCCTTAGCTACTGTGCCCCGTCACGCCGTTCATGCTGCGCGACTCGCGCATCCCACAAGGTTCTTCTCGACATCGTTGCCTGTCCGCTACGAGAACGTGCTGGTGTCGAGACCAAAGCCCGGGGTGGCTCTCGTGACTCTCAACAGACCCAAGGCCCTCAACGCGCTCAACGCTGCCCATTTCAAAGATATTGCCAGCGCACTGAAAGAGGCGGACGACGATGCCAGCGTGGGTGCCATAGTGCTTACAGGTTCGGGCAGGGCGTTCGCAGGTGCGTGCTCACCGTGTCCTGTTGGGATCCGTTTACCTACCATAGCCCAGCTGGAGCTGACGTCAAGGAAATGAAAGACAAGTCATGTAACATCTTAATTTCGTCCTTCCCCCTCCAGCACGCTAAGATAGACCCCCCCGTTTCTAGTTGCCGAAGTATACACGCCCAACTTCCTCGCTGACTGGGAGGTCATCTCCAAACTTAACAAGCCCGTCATCGCCGCGGTCAATGGCTACGCGGTATGTGCTCACGCTCCCCCTCCTACAAATGATCTCGCATTGACGATCGTAGCTCGGAGGAGGTCTCGAACTCGCACTTCAAGCCGACGTCCTCCTCGTCTCGCCATCCGCGCAGCTCGGGCAACCCGAGGTCAACCTAGGCGTCATTCCTGGCGGTGGCGGCACCCAACGTCTCGCTCGTCTGATCGGTAAATCCCGCACGATGGAATTAGTCCTCACCGGCCGCATGATCAGCGCGGACGAAGCAGAAAAATGGGGACTCGTTAGCAGAATCGTACCCGAAAACATTGGGGTTGTCAACGCTGCAGTTCAGATGGCCGCAGACATTGCTGACAAGGGGCATGTAGCCGTGGCTGCTGGAAAGGAGGCGGTCAACGCCGCATTCGAACTCTCGCTCGCGGAAGGCTTGAGGTTCGAACGCAGGTTGTTCCATTCATTGTTCGCGACCAGGGATCAGAAAGAAGGTAGGCTTTGGGTAGATGTTTGCATCGTGTAATGGTACCGAGACCGACATCCCCAGGTATGGCTGCATTCGCCGAAAAACGCAAACCTGAGTGGTCACATTCATGATATGCGTCGAGATGAAAACTCTCCCTTTCACGATGGGATCTTCATAGCAAATAGGGATACACGTGCACGGAACATATGGTTGTATTCTCGACAGGAATGGGAAATAGGGAAACCTGGTGTTGGAGCCTTAATCGTAACAGTAGATGTTCCCATAAGATAGGCTAGTATCCAATTTGACTACCTCCACACATTAGCAATTGTCGATGTTCAACTTAGCTGCGTGAATGCGGGGGATATTTGATGAGATCAGGCAGTGAGGTCGGTAACCAGTAGTACTACTCTGGCGAGAAACGCTGCCGTCTCACCTGTGCGACCTTCAGTCGTTCTGTGAATCAATATCAATACATTGTCAATATTGACCCGCTAGCTAGCCCATACATGTCCGTTTCCCAGAAAAATGCACCAACCACACCAAATGCTCAACCAACCAAAACACCTCAACCATGCTCTAGTAAAACTGGCCGGCAACCCGTCACTTGCCTAGACGTACTGGACGGAGAGGGTGTCTCCGCTGGTATCAACGGACGTGAGAATCTGGTTGTTCTGCCTAATGTCGATTATTGTAGCGCCAGAGGGGGTGTAGGCGTTGCCACTGGAGCCCGAGGCGGTGGCACCACTGAAGGTCACAGTGCCAAAGTTCACGAAGGGAACAAGGTTGCCATTCTCTTCAAAGTCTTCGACGATCCACTCGGCGTCCTGCCCACAAAGAGCAGAAGAAGACGTGAGGTCCTGGGAGACGGTCTGGCCGCTGGTCAAGTTCTCAATGATCGCTGTACCAGAAGTCGTAGAGTAGGCAACAACAGTGGCATTGACAACGTCGCCAGGGTTGAAGGAGATGCCAGAGAAATCATAAGCAACGTCAGGGAACCACTCGTACCACGCTGTTCAACGAACGAAGGATGAACATCAGTTCGAACCGGTGGGTTCGACGCCACTCACCATTGTACGAGACCTGTCCTCCACTGAGCGTGAAGTCTATACCGGTCTGGAGGATAGCGTTCTGGCAGGAGTCACCATCGATACCAACCCAACCAGAGGCAGAACCGTCGTTGCCCGAGGGGGTGGCGACAGTGAAAGTAGCACTGACGGAGGTGAAAGTTCCCTGTTGGCAGAAAGGATGAGATTGCGGGTCGTCGTATCTGATTGGAATGACACGAACGGCGTCCTGGTTCCAGACAGCGCCGGCCCAATTAGAGCTATAGTTTGCTTGAGAGACACCACCAGCGGGCGTCTTGCCACGGTCGATGAGTCGTGATTGGCGATTCTCGCGACGACGAGCGAGACGGGCCTCTAGCCGGGATGGAGCAGCCAGGGCAGCAGAGGTGAGTAAAAGGTTGGTGAGAATGGCGAACTTGGAAACCATGATGAAGCTAAGTAAACCGTGGATCGTCGGTCCAGCGGGTGCCTGGGGTGCAGGGAGAGCAACCTAAAACCTTTTATACGTTTGGTTAATACGTTCCGATGACAATTAGTATGCTCTCGACGTGGTCACACGAGCATCGACCGGTGCGGATACTTGTCTATGCGTGCTCATGGCCGATAGTGCATGTTCCTGGTGACCGCGTGGACCGTTCGCTTTTGCTTCAAATTGAATTTTTGGTCGCCATGAAAAAAATTCAAGGCTAAGGCACTATGCGTCACGAAAAACAGGATTTTCAGCGAGAGAATAGAAGGTGGTCAATCAGGTGAACAGACGCGTGTTGCTGAGTAGCTGACTTGACGCGAAAGGCGACCAGCCCATGTGGACGCAAAAGCATCCTCTCGACACGTGCAACAAAGGGAAGCACGAGAATGCGGCAAGCGATCTAGCGGGCACACATTCTCTGACATTACGACACAGCAAGAGCGAGATTCAGCCCATGTGAGCTGAGGAAACGTATGGATGCTCGGCGGGTTGATGCCGCATCTGCATGCTGTAGGATGTTGTGAGCACACGCAGAGCCTAAATGCGCTGGCCCCATGGGGTTGGCGGGTTGTAACATGTCCCAGATAAGCCCGATCACCACGCGAACACAAGGAGACTGCCAATGAAGCGATCGTCGTGACTGCCTAGTTGGATTGGTCTGACGTGATTAGCGCTCGAGTTGTGCACCACGCACCATGCTTATGCGAAACTGCAGAGCATCTTGAAACGACAGGATTCGAACATACCGCTTATATAAGCCTCTCAGCATACAGGCGGTCTTGGTGCTGACATCATCAGACCTCTCTTGCGAGGCACTGCTTACGGCCGTCGTTTGTGCGAGCGATGTTCCCAGTTTACTAACCTTTTGCCTTTGAAGACTCCAAGTCATGCATGTCCCACTTCCTTGCACGATGACTGTCCTCCATTGCTGTCACCATCTTGAGTCTCTCCTTTATCCTGGCTAAAAGTGGAAGGCATGACCACTTTTTCTGTGATCAGAGCATGTTGCAGGGTAGAATGGATCTGTGTACTGACAACATTTTGCTTGCTACTAGTAGTGTCAGCCTGTTGTATCATGTGCTCAATTAAAGCAACATAATGCAGAGAAACCCTTGTTGTCAGGGGTATTCAGTGGAGAAAGATCATGAATTCAGTGTAAACATCTAGGTCACCTAGTCTTGATGCAGCATATCATTACTTTCTGCTTCCTGAGTCTCTCTGGAAGCCATGTGCAATGGAGTTGCCATCTGTGTCTCCCTGTCTATCAGCTGCATGCTTGAATGTTCATCAGTCTTGTGGGACTTGATATTGAAGGATAAAAAGTTAAAGGTACAGTGCACCAGAATGGAGATATAATCAGGAGAACATGAGATTATTCTCCTGCATTACTCAATGGTAGTCACACACTGTGGTGTAGGTACATTGATATATTTGAGCAAATGAATGATATCAATAATAAGGATATCTAGTTTCATTAAAACCTGCATTTTTAGATGGTCAGGTCAAAGGTCAATAGTATTACATGTGGCAAAAGAGCAATCATCATGTATGAGTCTGGCATAGGAACCACATGTTTTGCCTTCCAAGATGGAAGATAGTTGTCTGTCAAAGATGTAATTGTGGATTAGTGCCTGTGCATCAGCAAAGGAGACACAGTTGCACAAACTATCTCATAGTTCTTCTGCTCCAGTGTGTACTGAGGCCAAATACAGGGGGGATGGAGAGTCAAGACTGGCACTTATTATGCAGAACTCCATCATTCACTCCACTCCTCATGACTTTTGGAGAGTTTCCTTGCATCATTTTACCCTTTCTTTTGTAGTGCACTGTGTCTTGATCTTCTGCCAAATGACATTTTTGTTACTTGGGCAGGGTCTGAAAGTGCACCGGCTGTGGTCACTGGCATCATAGTGGGTCCAAGTAATGTACATCGCTGGATGGTTGATGTAAACATCATGATGTAAGTACAGTACTGAATGTGTCAGGCTCCAGCACGATTGCTTACTCAGCCCCTGTGCTTATAGACGAGCCACTGCGAATCAAAACGTTCAGTCATGTCTTCACCAGCCCCAGAAACCATCTCTCTCTCAATCAGTTTTCGCAGTACAACACATAATATATCACTGCCGCTGGATGCACCCCTCACACGCCTAGAAACTCTATTGGAGGAGCTGACGTTGGTACCTCCGACCCATCAGAAGCTCTTGTTTCGAGGAAAGAAGATCCAGCATGCAGATGACCCCACCCTATCCCAGATTGGCCTCAGGGATGGGTTCAAGGTTCAGATGCTAGGATCGACTGCTCAGGAAATAGCCTCTCTTAACGTGACCGAGTCTGAACACCAGCGGAAAGAGAGGATCCTGCGTGAACGGGCCCTTAAACCACAGGTCAAGGTACGAATGTTTGTGTATGCTCATGAATGCCAGATTGCATCTTGATTGTAGGTTCGCTCAACTGCCTCCTCCACGGTCGCTTCGACAACATTTGTCTTTCATAGTATAGAACCACTAAGTCACTTGCCAAAGCCAGAAACGGCACGCGAACGATTATCAAAATTGGCAAACGATCCAGCAATTCGCTATATTATGCAGAAACATAAAATTTCTGTCGGTGTGCTGACTGAGCTCGCTCCGCACGAACAACCCCACTTACTAGGACTCAACGTCGGCGCGGGACAATCCATCAAACTACGTGTGCGGACAGATATGTATGACGGCTTCAGACCGTACCTAGAAGTCCGCCGTGTGCTCTGCCATGAACTGACACACAATGTCTGGGGTGATCATGATAAAAACGTGAGACGTCCAGGCTATTTTTTGATTAATGCTAAAATCGATTTCGGGCTCATGATCTCTAGTTCAAAGAGCTCAACTCGCAGCTCAACCGGGAAGTTGCCGAGTTTGAAGCTGCGGAGAAACGTGGAATGCACTATCTATCAGATGTGAGAGGCGCATATGAGCCTCCGTCGAACGAAGAAGCTGACGGGTTAAACCACGTACTTGGAGGAAATGGAATACCATTGGGTGACTCCGTTGAGGATAGGCGACGTCGAGCTTTGGAGGCTGCCACTACACGTTTGAGATTAGAAGAGGAGGAACTAGAGAAGAGCTGTGGCACGACGCAGAGGTCAAAGAGGATTCCACCAGATTGACAGTACTGAACTCCAGTACGTATTGAGACAACATGATACCTTTGTTTACCAACTTTGCCTGTCGCTCTATACAGCGGACTGGGTAGTGGACAATCTAGGTACATGATGGAAGGATGTATGCACAATGTACACCATTGGTAGAGGTTGGGCGAAAGCCCGGAGGGCTTGCCTGCGGACCAGGCCCCTGATCTGTGAGTGCTGAGGTGGGCTGTGTACCCAAAGTCTTAGGAGGAACAACGCATTGCAGTGAACCTCAGACTCCAAAAACATAGGAGCGGGAGCAACGCACAAGGGTGAAATGCAATTGTCACCTCCAAGAAATTAAGTAAATAGTTCCTCGGGTTGGTGAGGATGGTACTTTTCTTGTAAATAATTATTTGTTGGATCCTTGAGGCCAGTGGGGACGTCGTCCCGGCAACAGCGGCATTGGGCGACTCAGCGGGAACGTTGTTCACGGCTGCGGCACTGAGCAAGCCAGAAGAGATATTGTCCACGGCCGCAGCGTTGGGTGGGAGCGGTGACATCATCCGTGGCCGCGGCATTGAGAGGGATGGGAGGGATGGCATAGCTCCTGGTAGCGTCGAGGCGTGGGTGTAGTCTTGCGGAAGCGGCGCAGGTAGCCATGGTGTTATGACCTGGGGCCAGTTGAGGCATGGCTGGGAAGGCTCACTTCCCCTTGCCGGCTTATTGTGAGCCAGCAAGAACTCACAGCGGTGAGTTTCCAACATGAATAATTCTATCCATGGCCAGCTCCCCCATTGGGCTTGCCTTCATCGTGGGATGCCACGAGGATCTGAGCGCATCACAACTCACCACACGTCCAGATGCGGTCGGAGGTGTCTTGGGAGAAACGGGATGGGATTGGCGACAGCAGAAGGTCGAGAACGCAGTGGAGAGTGCCCGAAAGATAAAAGAAAAGGGCGAGAGCCCTGGATTAGGGACAGCGGCGCATCTATCCTCGACGAAGGAGACGAGCGCAATGCAGTCACGTGCCGCTCGCGCCTCACTTTGTCACAGACTATCCAACCGTCGCATAACACGCCGTCTGGTATGGTACTGGTGGCGTTGTTACAGTCCAGCACGATTGTATTAATACCACCACTAACCAGCACTCGCCTAGATCTGCACGTGCCAAGAGCGCGAGGTAAGTTTGCAGAACCTGCAACTTGCAAGTCGTCGCAGCGGCTTGTTCCCGACGTTCAGGTTGTGCGATTGAGTTTCCGAGCTTGTCAATGTGTTTCCTTTTCTTGACTCATAGGTTCATGAATCAAAGCTAATTTAAATAACTGGGAATGCAGACAAGCATCGCCATCCTGGTTTTATTTTTGCAGAATCTTCTACTTGGCACAGTCTTCGTTACACTGACGGTCATTGTATGGTAAAGCATTGGATTGCCTGCGCATGCATGATTAACAGCGCAGTCGGTTCGTTCGTCTTGTGTTCAATTGATGTTTGGAAGGAACATCTTTGTATCGAGAGTGGTCATTACAATGAATACATTGAAACCGCAGCTCAATCGGATTGATCTGAGGACTAGCTATTGCGATACTTTGGCAGAACTCGTCGAGTTGCTCCCCCCACCCCACGGCTGCCTTCAGGTCCTAGGGACCATCCTCAACACCGGTCCGCGCGCCAGCACGCTGCAAGACGTCGATTCGTCCAAAGCCTCGATGTGGTCCCCCACAATCTTCCATTCCGATGCCACTCCACTACCAACTCCCCCGTGTTGTTCTCAATGATCGTCTTTTCCCATCCAAACCATCAATTCAACGATTTCTGCCCAGGTGAAGCACGCACGACGCGCCATCGGGGACAGAGAAAACGACTATCAAGCAGATATTCGAGCAGATCCGGGACACGGCCTGCAAAACGCGTCCTACGTACGACTCTGTCTTCACCGCATCCGGTAGTACTGCCAGCACCAATGGCAAGCTCGCGCATCGCGCCGGCACAGATCCACCCATGATCGTCATGGGGGCCGTCCTCGCAAAGTGGACAGAGATCCTCGCACCCACGTCGACGCGTCAAAATCATCGTGCGGTACGTCTTCCGGCACGGGGTGTGTGCGCGTGGTGCGTCGTTGTGGAGGACGTCGAAGCTGCGAGGGAGGAACGCGCCGACAGCTGCCGGAGCGGAGGCCATCGGGGACACAGAAGAGGTGGAGGGCTTGGAAAGTCGTACGTCAGATTTGGCGTTCGTCTACGGTGCTTCGTCGATCCCGCATACTAGGTATGTCCGGGGATGCTGCGATGGGAGCAGATGGAGGACGGCTGGTGGCGTTGATACTTTCTGACGGGAGCATTGGAGTGTTGCATGTAGACCCGATATATCAGCGGCATGGCCTCGGAAGGTTGTTCATTCCAGCGCTGACGGAGAAGCTGGACTTCAGCAAGGGTCAAGTTGAGTTCCGCTGATGATTAGGATCTGGCTAGAGGAGCATTAGGATGGAACTGGATGGATACAAACCGAAGCAAGGGACCGTTTCTTTATGTCCTGGTCGGCAAGGAAAGTAGAAGTACGTGTCATTGGATATACAACCCAATTGACGAGGTATTTGAGAACCCTGTAAAGTTTATCCATGGCTCATGAGAGGGTTCGATATCAATGATGGAATAAATTATTGCTGACTGTGCGCGATCTGTCGAGGCGTGGGACACGACGAACACGCAAAGGGGAGATGCTCGACGACGGATAGGCACCAAGCGCGAGGTACCTGTGTGGAGACTCGGAATGCAAGACGTCCGGATGCACAGTTCCGCACCGTCAATGCACCTCTCCACTTGCTCCACGCAGAAAGACGTATCGCACGACGTGATTTTTAACCATCGACTCGGACATGGGTGCGAGTGTCCCTGTCCGCTTTGTTTGCTGATGCGGTACGGGAACCTGCTAGTGGTGCCAATGTCAAATGCTACCGAGGGCAGTTAGGACAGAGTCCGAAGTAATACGCGCAGCGCGCTTCGTGGGCCCTTTGCCGCATCCCATCGGACAGGTTTAGGCCGGTGTCAGTAGTGCAACTTGGACCTGGTCGACATCGGGATGGTGTGATTGACCAGTCATGTCAACCCCGTGGGGACTCAGTTGTGGACGTTGAACGGATTCTTGATCCGCCGTCCTCACCAAGTCCGTCTTGTTGAAGTGTCGGGCGTGCGCGACGTGCACTAAAAAAGCACCACGCTCTGCTTTGCGCTCAGCACGTTTGCAGGACAACAAGCACTCGTACCTTCGAGCCTCTATGGCACGTAGCGCCGGCGTTTTTGTGCGCTAATGGTTTTTGTGGACGTTGTTCACGTTGCGAAGTGACGACGGGCTACTGGCTGCATGTGAGATTCAAGCGTCGGATTGGTTAGTACGGGGTGCATCGGAAGTCCATGCTTGGTTGATAAGGAGAGCAGATGGATTTGCCAACCGCATCCGAATGGTATACATGTAATACACGAGAACAACAACACAGTACATGGGCGAATATCCCTACCAAGAGGCCTTATATCTCACATCTACCACGTCCTCGGTCTGAAGGTCCAGATCTCGATCACCATCTTCCCTGATCTCTTACACATGATCGCACAAGTTCCCCCCTTACAAGCTACCTTCCACACGCTGTCGCATCGTTCGCTCAAATCGCGGACAGGAGCCCCGCTCAGAGTTTCATACATCCGCACCCGTCCATCGTTGCCCCCAGTAATGAGGAAGTTCGAGTCGAACTGGATAGACGTGACGGAAGAATCGTGCGCAGAAATACGTTGCAAGGAGGTGTAGTTGTGTAGATCGAACGTAATGACACGTCCATCGGATCCCCCAGTGGCGAGGAGGCCAGTGGTAGGGCAGAGTTGTAGTTGACAAACGAGAGCTGTATGCCCTTGTAATAGTGCGATGCATTGTCTGCGATGTTCATTGAGTTGAGAGTGAGAGTGATCAATATATGCGGAGGCTGACCCTGACAAGGCATCCCATACACGGACAGTCGTATCCATTCCGCCGGAAACGGCGCGAACACCGTCAAATGCGACAGAATAGATTTCTTGCTCGTGGCCGGTGAGGACGTGTACACACACTCCCGTGTCTACGTTCCATATCTGCCGCGCCGTGTTTATCAAAATGCATAAATACAAGGGGACGGACGTACTCGACAGGTTGCGTCATAACTTCCACTGACTACCTTATTGCCGCAGATATCAAGGCAGCGGACACTATTCGAATGACCCTGCAATATTCGAAGCATTCGGCCCTTCTGTATATCCCAAACTCGAACCGTTGTATCACGAGAGCCAGTCACCGCAATCGGACGGTTGTGTAGAACACGAGCACATCTAATGGTTGCCGTGTGGCCCCTTAGAATATAGATACAATGGCTACAGTTCGCCATGGTTAGCCAGCGATAGACACAAGAGACTGCAAGGTTTATACCCTGATACCACGTCCCAGACACGCAAACTCTTATCACAGCCTGCACTGACGACGATCGGATTGGGTTGACCCCAGCCTTCCGATGTACAGCACAAGTCGCTTGGTTTCCCTGGACCCTCGGACCGCTGCGTCGTTCTTGGCCGCCTCTTCTTCAGCATGTCAAGCCCTAATGCCCGACGGTATTTCATGTGTATGCAACCGTTTGTTATAGCTGAGTTGGAAGACGACGACGACGGTGACTCGTCAAGCGAAGCTCTGGTATCATCCCCAGTTGCGTCCCAATAACCGCCACGACTGACAAGGTGTACAGCCCACACGCCTTGATCGTGTCCCGTGAGTGTGCGACACAAAACACCAGTGTTGGCGCTATAGATGTGGACCTTTGAATTAGCGCATCCGACGACGACGCGATCAGAGTCCAGCGCTACAGATGTAACGACACCGCCATCAGGTGTCGAGATGGGCATGCGGTGCGAACGGAGGAGGTATCCCCCTCTTCGCATGCTGGACACTTGATACGACTTTAGCATGTAGTGTATTCGGAGAAAAATAATCAGTACCCACTTATGACATAGGAGTATTGAAAATGTTTCCGGTATGATGGAGAAACATTGTCGGTTGGCTTTCCGCTGAAAGGCCGTCTCCATGAGGATAGAGGAGATTGTTCCTGCCGCTTGAGACTTTCTTCCGCAGTGAGGGCTTGTAGGGCAGGATCCATCGGATGAGCTGGGAATGAGTCTGCGTCTCTGGAGGGTTCGTCAACGAGTTCATCGTCGGATTCGATTTCCTCCGCACTATCGATATCCATATTAAAATGATACGCTCTGCACATGGTTTTCCAAAGCCATTCGTCCTGAACGAGATCATGCCACCGCTTGGAAACCTGGCTAGCTCTGGCAAGCGTCTTTGGGTCGTCTACAAAGCTAAGGATATGCAGTGCTATCTCTGGGGGGAGTTCCGCGAGGAAGTCGCGTCTGAGCATGGGGGCGATAGTTTGTGAGATGAATAGAAGCTCGGAAGGTGTGCACTCATTGAGGAGAGACAGGAGATATCGTTTACGAGATGAAGGGCCCAGGGCTATCAAGTCAGAAAACTCGATGCGGGACAGACTCGCGGGGTCGTATGATGCTGAGTGTGCCTTGGAGAACTGGAAAGCATCTGCGAAGAGGGAGCTGGTCGGGCCGGGCGATGGTGCGGGGGTCGGGGGGGAAGCAGCGGGCATGTATACGGTAGAAGATGACTTGGCTACACTCACGTGGCGTCGGTGATCGTTTGTACGTGACTGGGAGCCTCTGTTGGTCGACCTGGTTGCGATATCGTCACTCAAGTCTTGCGAACGTAGTGAGCTGGTAGAAGCCATAAATACGATGAAACCAGCTATGAAACAAGGCGATGAGAGGGATAAACTCGGTAACGAACGAGACAGCGCGGGATCGTCGAGCTTGGTTGCAAAGCACTACAACTCAGCTCGCCATCGCAGACGATAACATCGTGTGAACTTATTTCTATTTATATATCCACGTGATCTACTTCCTGTTTTAGTAACTGAATCTATGGCACTGTCTATTTGTGGAAAGCCTCACTTTGTGGAATCTCGAGTCCTGCTGGTTCTTTCAGCCTCCGAAACTGCTCCATATCCACGCATCTGCTCTCTCCGCCCTTTGAAAAATACAGGCTGTTTTGAGTGAGCCTGTATTTTCCAATGGGTGGAGAGAGCAAGGTGCGTGGATGTGGAGCAGTTTCGGAGGTTGAAAGAACCAGCGGGTGTGGCCTCGGCGGACCTCGGCGGGATATTCGCGCTCCATCGGAGTTTGATTTTTCTACGGCATTCTGCCTCGCACCTCGTCCACCTTGTCTCCTCCGTCATACACCTCGCCCTGCTCGTAATTACGCAGACCCCTGCAGGTACGCAAAAAAATAGGCTGCACGTCACTTCATAGAGTCACTCCTACCTGTTCAGCACCTTGGTTGATTTTTTGCATCCCATCTCCCCAACAGCGCCTATGGCAGTACAAATCACCCTCAAGGGCGGGGACAAGGTCAAAGTCAACGGTAAAAATCAGCTCTCACTCCTTTTCATCTTCTCTTATCCATAGGAATCTATTGCTGCAGACCATGTCTACTGTTCCCCTCCTTGGTCAGTCCGAGACGGAACCCCTTACTCTGTGGCCCGCATTATGGAGTTTCTTCCCCCAGAAGGAACTGCCAAAGGTAAAGGAAAGGGAAAGGAAACCTATACCCGCGTTCGACTCGCATGGTACTACCGCCCTAGCGATGTCAGCGATCGCCCCGTCGCAGATTCCCGCCTCCTCTTGGCTGCCATATATTCTGAAGTGTGCGACATCAACCAACTTCGGTCCAAATGCTTCGTCATTCACAGGGATAAGATAACTGACCTTGCTGGCTGGAAGAAACGCCCAGACAGATTTTATTTCAATCGTCTATTTGACCCTTACATTAAGAAGGAATTCGAGGTCATCCAAGCAACGGACGTCCGAAACCGTACGTACCTCCAAAGTCACGTGTTTTTTACTCAGCTGCATGCTTCTGTGCAGTGCCCGATCACATACGACAGGTCTTGCTCTCCAGATATGAATATGTCGTCGCGGAGAAAGATGTCGTGCCGGACCTCACTGACAGCATTCGTCTGTGTGCCACATGCAGTCAGTGGTGTGCGAAGTGAGTGGCAGTCCCGTCACTTTTACGCACGGATCTTATTGACTCCGCGCATTAATTAAGCCCCGATACGGTGGGGTGTGATAGATGCAAAAAGTTCTTTCACATGGGCTGCGTTCAGCCACCCCTCCTTGCGAAACCGTCTCGTGGTTACGGTTGGACGTGTGCGCCGTGTTCGAAACGCCACGAAGAAGAAGTTGATAGTCATGAAGTCCGGCACCTGACACCGGTAACCAAGCCCAAGTCGAATGCGCCACCACCTCGGGGACGTGGCCGCCCACGAAAGGATCGAACCCTAGCTGAAAAGGAAGAAAACGTGGACATCAAATACTTCAAAATGTGGCCTTTCCGATACTTTGGGTGAGTGACCATTTCGGATCGTGTTCCCCCAAGTCAGACAGCTTGGCTAATCGCACGCTGGCAATTATTCAAGTCAGTACACCGTTGCGGAAGATACGCTTGGTAAGTGTGAAAATTACCGTTAATGGTCAGAGTTCTATATGGATCATAGATCCCGACGACCTTATTTTCCCGCGGGCGGCGACCCGAGTCGGGCCGAAGTACCAGGTTGTCATTCCCCCTCTTAGCACCATGGCCTCGTCATCTGTTAGTGACGATGCTCCACCACCCAAAAACGGTGTGGATGGCGAGCAGAGAGGGGGGGATGATACCGTAGAGGTACTGAGCGTCATTAACAATCTAACGGACGAGGAAGGTGCGCGTATATTCGACACACTGTTAGGTAATTCCGACTGATTGTATCCAGTTGCAGAACGTAAGTGACTTGGTATGTTGCCAGGTTCTCCATTAATTGTCTATGAAGTGGAAGAATGGAAGTCTGCACTGACAAGGAAGAGCGAGGATCTCCAGGGCATAGATTGGCTCATGGAGGCGTTGCGCCGCTTCTCACAGGCACATTTGGTGAACAGGGGGTGGTCCACCGTGGACATGAGTGTCCCCACTCGTGCCGAGAAGGTGAGTACACACGTTCGCTTTTGTTGATTCATCTTGATCAAACTCTACTTTGTTTTCTTTCCCCTTGCAGTGGAAGAAGGGGGAAACTAGATATACTGACAGAGGATGGACGGCGGAAGAGATCGCTGCCTTTGAGGATGGAATTCTTATTCATGGCCCAGAACTCCGGGCGGTACGTGATGAAGTAGGTACGCGGACGATGCCAGAAGTTGTCAGATTTTACGGCCATTGGAAAAAGTATGTTGCCAAACTTGCTGTGCTGTTCTATATTTTTCACAATTGATGCCAGCTCCAAGCTAAAGGAGGAGCATATATATACTCGTGAGCGTGCCGCAGTCGTCAAAGAAGATGAGGAAGAGGAGCCAACCATGGACGTGCCCATGTCTGACGATGAAGGCTCCATCATCCGCGGATCAACCAAGGTGAACAATGGTTGCGGCGCTTGCCGGACACGTGAATCAGATCTCTGGTGGCGGGCTCCCAAGGGCCTTGCAACAAACATCCTTTGCGAAACCTGCGGCACGAATTGGAGGAAATATGCCGATCTGAATGTTCGTCCCGTCCGTGAGGATGTCTTTCCTCCGGGGAAGAAGAGTACAGAGAAACGAGAAGGCACACCGTTGAATGCTCCGAGTGCGAAGCGGCTCAAGGTTTTTTATTTATTTCATCGCGTGTTTACCGCCGAATTAATTTTTTTGGCCCTCGACAGACCTCTATAACTACGAACGGCACACCCCCACCGATTACACCGGTTGCACCTCAATTACGTTGTCTGGCGTGCCAAAAGAATGGACCCATAGGTCGAATCCTCAAGTGCAGCCAATGTCATTTCCGAATACATGCAGGTACACATATTACGACTTTTGACAGATAATGGATTGATACTTATATGTCTTCTTAGGAACATGCGGCGTCTCTGTAGACAAGAACGCTGTAGAATCTTGGCTATGTGATCTCTGCCACAACGAGAAAACACAAGAAGTATCTTTGGTAAGGGATTTTCTACAGTTGTCTTTTTCTTGTCTTACTTCTGGTCTGTAGAATACCGATTGCGTGCTCTGCCCGCGCAGGAAATCGAAGGTGTTAATGAAGGATGCGGATTCATTTTTGCGTGCTGCGAAGCCCACAGAGGGCCAAGCATGGGTCCACATCCTTTGTGCCGTCTTCTCTCCTGAGGTAACATTCTCAGATGTTACACATCTACGGTTAGTGGAAGGTATTAGTACCATCCCTCGTGCTCGTTGGTCGGCGGTACGTGTCTCCTCTCCAGACACCTGTGGCGGTCATTCTTATATGTCGCAGCGGTGTACCTTGTGCGGTGAGGCAGGGGGTGCTGTCATTCGTTGTAACGATTGCATCCGCGAATACCATATCTCTTGCGCTTGGAAGAACGGTCACCGGTTCGGTTTCGAGATGCAAGCTGCGAGTATTGCCCTTTTCTTCACCACTCTCATGCTTACACAGCCGTCCTTCCCTCAGGTACGGAACCATCGTCGTGACGCTATAGCGACCACGTTCAAAGGTGAAATGGGCAACATGGTTCCGATCGTCTGTTGTCAAGAACACGACGCGAGCAAACGCATGCTGTTCGACATGTGCGAGGCAGACGAAACTGGCGAGGTGATGCACCTGCATGTTTTTTCACCATCTTTCAGATAAGCTAACGTCTCTTTTTCCACCACTCTAGACTGCACTACAAGCATACTGCCGAACGTACAAACGGGCACCTGTCTCCCATGCGCACGCACTGCTCCGCAAGGCACGCCGCCTGGACAACCTCTTGCACCCGCACCGCCACGACGCTCCCGACGCCCCCGCTGAACAAGACCACCAGTGCGACGTCTGCGCGACGCAGTATTCGCCCTGCTTTTATCGGAGCAGATACTACTCCGATCGATGGCACTGTCATAAGTGTCATTGGTCGTTGCAGACCAAGGCGGACGGGAACGCAGGGACGGTCGAGGAGTGGCCAGAACTCGTGTCGCCGCGCACGTCGCGGGCGATACAAGAGTGAGGATGAGTCGCGTGCATTGAGGATTTTCGCCATTGCGTCTGTGTCCTGTCCGTTCCTTTTATTTTAAGTCGACTTTTTCCCCTGTCATTGCCATTATGATCACATGAGTACATTTACTGTAAACTGGTTCGACCGCACAGAGAAAGAAAAGTGCGGAAGGAAGTACGAGATGCAGCACTATACAGACGGTCAAATAGTAAGGGTAGTAATGTGTATGTGAACAAAAGAGACGGAACTTGTACATCCGAATAAGGAGAGGGCTTAAATATCCGTAAGCGGTTAAACAAAAGTGGGAGGAAAAAATGTCGATCCGAGTCGGAGCTTACGAACGAGTTCTACGACTTGATTCGCTTGTAGTACAGTACGTATGCAGGGCGTCCCTGTGAAAACGGGTGAGAGGCGTCGCTGAAGTAGGAAAAGGCGCAGGACCGACCACTGCCTCCTTGTGGTCTATCGGAGTGATCCGACTGTCATCGCAGTACAGCCATCCAGACCGGGATGCGACGAAAGCCGTGTCTTACAAATTCATGAACCAAAGTTCCCAACAACATACGACGGAATGCTCACAATGACCATTGCTCAGACTACCGAAGTGGTTCGTAACGGCGTATAGATCGTACTTGTATGGTGGGATCTGCACGCGTGGGTCATGCGCCGCGCTCGTCGGCGTCGGTTTATCCGCGTTCTTGCGCATATCTGGGGGAAGTGGAGGCGGTATATAGTCGGTGAGATCGAGGCCTTTGAGAGGGAAATCCACGATCGTTTCGATCTTGTCTGTGAACAGCCCCTTGACGGAAAAGCGCTTGAGGTGGATCAACAGAACAGGGGGTAAACGTGAAAGCGAAAGAATCTTCGTGGCACTGCGCAATGTTTTGCATTTTGGACAATGCCTAGGGCAAGTCGGAAATGAGATTGTTTGGGGATAGGCGAATAGCTTACCATGCCTCCGATTTCTCGAGTACCTCCTCCTTGACAAACGCGTCTAAACAAGAATACAAGGAAACCCTTGACGGACCCTTGATGTTGGGCACTGGCAAGGTCAGATACATGAATGAATTATAAGTAGTTGATGTCTGCAACGTGAAACTCGTTAGTAAAAGAACAGAAAGTTGAGAACCACTATCGATACTGACATGATGGCAGGTCAGACACTCCATCCTATTCCGGAACTGCCCTTGGAAATAATCCACAATCAAGCTGTCATTTCGCATCCTGTATATCTCCCACTCCTGTTGGCTCGCGATCTGCTGCGGGAGTTTTTCGAGTTCAGCCTCGCGTTCGGGCGATGATTCGTTGTTAGGTTTGGAGAGTACACGATTGAGGTCTTCGTGAAGACCATCCAGAAGGAAGGTCAAAAACTCTTGCGAATCATGCTGGTCCGAACCACTAAACTGGGCCGCATGGTTACATATAGATTTCTATGTGAAAAGGGAGTGATTCAAGTGCCTGATCCAACCAATGAGAGTAGAAACATACCCGGAAGCCGATAGGGTTGGAGTAGGGAAGCTCTGAATGCGCCATGTCGTAGAGAATCTGTGCAAATGCACCCGCCAAGCTCCCTTTCGTTCCCAGAGGATTCAGCATATTTACCGCATTCCTCCACCGCCCATCTTAAATGCGATCAGTTATCTTGTTAGGTAAGCGTTCAACGTGCGGATCCTACCCGTAAAAAATCTTGCAAAGGGAACTGTCGCACTCAAACACTGTATTGTCGCATTCATGTAGCACGTGTTACCCAAGTTCTTCAGCCCGGTCCGATTGATTTGCACGTCAGACCAATAGACAACTGGATAGTCAGACTGAATGGTCGGGGGTTTTGGACCTGCCTTGGGGGGAATGCATGGTACCGAAACAGAGTATGAAGGAGTATGCAGGAGACGAGGTCGTGAGTCCTGGCGCTCGGATGCAGGAGCAGCTGCGGGTGGGGGTGGCCGGATGACGTGGAGATCGGGGTAATCAATGGGTGTTGGACGATGAGCAAAGCCGGAACCAGTGGGACCATTCATGTATTCACTTCGCCGTCTTGCCAACGGCGAAGGGTTGATGGAAGCTTGCGGAGGGGGGGAAACAGGAGTGAACGACGGAGATGTTGATGAGAAGGTAGACGCGCTTGTTCCAGGTGATGCTGGAGTAATTGAAGGGTATGTAATAGATGTTGAGCTTGTGGGACCGCTTCCAAAAATGTAGGTTGCATGCTTGGGTGATTGTGATATCTGCGACTAAACAGTGAAAGTGGCGCCACCAGAAATCCAACGCGTCTTACATTTTCCGACTGGCTGTGAGAATGTAATATAGATGGAGGTTTGGATATCCCTTGTCGACGAACTTGAGACACGGGACCATCCGAGGTGCCATCAATTTCATGAGTCTTTGCAAGCAATCTTTAATTATCAGACTGAAGATTATTTGGAACATCGGAACGGTGAGGACGTACAACTCCACAAGTCGCGTCTCCGTCAGTACGCCGTTTATGTGTGATGAGCCTGGTAGGGACCGATTGCGCGACGCATCAGGGATCGACCCGGAAGGCAGTATTGCACCTGAGGTACTGCTGATGCCATTCTCGAGTATGCTGTTCGGTGAACGGCGTGCTCCACCGGGAACTCCGCGTACGACCTCATCAGGAAACATTCGTTTCCATGCCTGAAGACCCCCTACGAGCAGCACGGGCGCATGTCGCAAAAACTTCCTGAATGCGTTGTCGAAGATGGCTCGGATAAAGGCCGATAGTGGTCCGATGACATCATACGTCTCTGAAGAAGCGTCATAAAGAACCACGAGGTCAAATTTGTCACGGTTCTGAAAGAGCACCCATTCTTCACGTGGTGCAACAATTAGCGAATCTTCGAGGCTGGCAGCCGTCACACTGCGTCCATCGTTAGCGGACTACTTGTGTCTGTAAATCACAAATTACCTCGTACGTGCAAGGACGGACGGCTCAAGGCATACTATGGCATCCGCCTTGATACGTTCGTTGTCAAATTCTTCCCGCGTCCGGATATCAACTACAAGGATTTTAAGACAGGGTGCTGCATCCAAGTATTCTCGTAGGAGTTCGGGGGGGATGGTATTTGACGCCGGGATGACCGGCTTTTCTGGTATCGGTGTTGTCTTCGAGGAGAGTTGCGAAGATGCGAGACTGTTGATTGACGGCTTTGAAGCGATTGCCGGAGAAGCGGGGCGACTGATGAAGGCGTTCATAGTTGGTGTTATCGGTGTACTCGAAGGCCGTGGCCCGGGGTCGATGGATAACGATGGGAATTGTTTGAATTGCGGTGAGGTGGGAATTTCAATGCCGTTTACACCGTTCGATTGCAAGACGGACGACTGGTGGGTGATACCACTGCTTCCTGTAGGTTGCGAAACGGGAACAGACGGGAATCTGGACGTTAACTCGTCCAGCTTGTCTATAGATGGGAAAGCCTGCGAAAACTCAGCAAAAGTAGCATGAGCGAGAGGAGGAGAGGATGATCCTGAAGACGTCGGTGAGGGGGGACCCAGACTAGAGGGCGGAACAACAGCGTGAGGGGATGATGCGGTCGAGCCGTTGTTGGAAGGTGGGACGGTGGCTGAGAGCGGAGGTGGCGGAGGCAGGGATACAAGGGTTGGCGATAATTTATGGGCGCGTATTGGCTCGGGAGATTTAAGTGGGATGGAAAGAGGGGTTGAGGGTGAAACTGGGAATTCTCGAGAAATGCGTTTCGACGCATCGACGGCCAATCCGGCATCGTTCAACTTCCTGACACGGTCGGCTATGGAGCTACCAACTCGTCTGCTCGGTCCTGCATCAGCATCGTCGTCGCTGATGGTATATGAGTAGGGTCAGAAGATACAAATTGATAATGCTCACGTTGCGGCTGATTTTTCCAGATCAGTCAGCTTTGCCTCGATGGCTTGAACACGTTGCATAAGGTTATTGCCTTCGGTCTGAAAATACGTACATTAACCATGAATGAATCTGACGAGATAGATATCAACCTTTTGGAAGTCAACAGATTCCTTGTACAAAACGCCATGCCGTCCAGGTTTATTCTCAGCCATGAACTCTGCGCTGTTCATGAACATGTGTGTCAGGATACCAGCCCTGAAAAGAGAACCAAGGGCCGCCTTGAGGTCACCCTGGTTCTCATGTATTCGGGCTTGCTGAGACTGTGTGCGAGCGATTTTAATGAGCGAAATGGCGGATACACCCTTGGCAGCTTTTCGGACGTCCTCCTTAACCTTTTCTTTGAGCTCTGCGACCGTGAGATCGTCGTAAGTGGCAACGGAACCATTATGCATTTCTGGTGGTGGAACACGGCCGTTTCTGGTATTGTCGAGAAGGTCCAAGTGGGTCTTGTCAATGTGCGAAGATCCGAACCCTGGTCCAGGAGACGTTACGTGTAGTATGGAAACTCCAGGCATGAACACGAAAAGAACACGGAGAGAACGAAGAAACCTGCCAAAAGAACAGACTGGACTGCGAGCGGCCGAGGAGGAGCAGATGTGACAAGGATGGATTACGTAACGCGCAGTTCATCCATGAGACTTATTTTGAGCACGTGACCCGGCGCGTTCAACAGCAACTCCTACGACGACCACAACGGTAGTAACGACAACACAGACCCCAATGACCAACGTTCACTGGGCACTCGATGTCTGCTCATCTGAATTCGGATCAGCCCTTGATACCACATCGTCCTCTTGTTCATCCACCTCAAACCTCCAATACATAAACTCACAACTTGTCGCCCATGGATTCACTTCAAGCCCGGGGATATCGCTCGACGGCATCTCGAGTGACAATATGGAACGTGTCACGAAATGTCTGCTCGCGATGCTCAGTCAACGGGTGGTATGTCAACCCGTTCCGATCAGAGCCTGCACTGCTCAACACGTAGTAGACCGACATGTCACGAGCAGAAGAACTGTCAACAAAATTACGAACTCTATCGTACGACCATGAGAGGCTCATGGATATGCATCGTGCTTCCGCCGAAAATGCACTTAATGGAGAACGTGAAGCGAACATGTACAAATCACGCCTTGCGTGAGTTGACAGCAGAACCAACAGGTTAGACACTACTCACCAATGCGTCAGGTCTGCTACTCGTTCGTTGCAATCATCACAATCAAGTCACAAGCAAACCACTGCCGAACTTCAGCGCACGAGAACATCGCTCCAGGCCCTCCGCGCCGCGCACGCAATCGAGCTCAAGAAGAAAGAGAAGGAGATCGAGAGAATGGTGGAAAAATGGGCCAAACTTGTGGATTCCCAAGCGAAATCGTCCACAGCCTCTCTTGGCATGATAATTCGAGGAGCTAACGCCGAGGTCGCCTCAGGTATGGAACTACTTGAAAAGGGTAAAGGATACCTGGAAGTGGCCCTGGAGCATGCCGAAAACACCAGAAAGGAACTTCTGGACGAGACGACACGGCTTAGAAGACTGATACTCGTGTCTGCAAATCGTTTGCAGGCTATGATACACGAAATACGCGTTTTGGCTTCTATCAAATCAGAAGAGGCAAGCTTCTTTCATTGTTCATCGATTGAAGTAACTTGATACGCAATAGCCCGCTTCCTTTGACCACGATGCGTTGTTCCCGCTTCATCCAATCAATGCTGCGGATGATAAGATTCTTTCCCTCTTTGCGTCCGCAAATGACGCCATTTCCATGCTATCGAAACACCTTTCGGACGGTCCAAACACCACGCATGTTGCAGCTTCTGGACAACTCGTCGAAGTAGACTCGGAAGAGTGCAAACGCCTTCAGGCCGTCATCGAGAAGCTTCAGACCGAACTCGGTATGTCGGACACTCTGGATGGCTCCGTTTTCTGCTGATCGTTCTTGTTCAGATGAGGCTAGGAAACTCCACGGGACACAAGCGATCGAAACAGGCGAATTCCTCAATCAACTGGTAGCCCAGCGGATGCAGAGAGCCTCCATAGATGACTTGATGATCACTTCCGAGCGCGATGCTGAACGTGACCGGCTTGATCGCATCAAAAAGGAGCTCGAAGATGAACGCGATAAATTCGCTCACGCAACCGTGAAGCTCGGTAAAGAGAAAGCTGCTTTTGAGGTGAGGGTAATTAATTTGCTTTCACTATTCTTGTCCCTAATTTTCATGTTTAGAGTGAAGGGATAAAGTTCTTGGAAGAAAGACGATCATGGCAGGTCCAGCAGATGCTCCCTACGCACCCTTTGGTTTCTCCTCTGGAAGCCCTCCCCCTCGGCGTACCTCCTTCCCCTGGTTTGGCGGGTCATCTTCCTGAGGTAACGAAATCACCCCGCAAGTCACCTCGCAAGCAGAAGGTCGCAGGCAAATCGGGTAACAGTCGTAAAACGCGTGCCTCCCGTCGTTCCACTGTCCTCTCCATTCCGCCCCCTACCAATGCTGAACCTGCGTACGAAACGGAGGTGATCCCCATCGTAATCCCTACATCAAAACAACAAACGACTGATAAACCAGCCATCCTGACGAAATCGATCCTTCCAACGTCTTTCGTTCTCCCACCTCCGTCACCCCGGACATCACTGCCCCCACCCGACCCATTGCTGGGATCCTTGGACAGTCACATCCCTAAGTGTGATCCAACTCTCGCAAAGGACGCATCATCGTCCGCCCCTCCTGCACACACCTCTCTTCCAAATCCCATACCGACGATCATCGAGCCTGTCCCTGCCCCTGCCCCCATGCAAAAACCAGCCCCAGCTGCACCCCGAACTCCGCCCCCATTCCGACGTCCATTCCCCATAGCAAGACCCTTGGCACCTCACATGACGCACGCCTACTCACCCGTAAAACCTAGCCCGCTCAGCCGCATCCTCATGCTCACCGACTCGCCCGAGAGTCCAGAGTCTGAACCGCTAGCGAGGGCAGATCGCGAGGACACGACGCCGACGGGGCACCCTGCACCCGCTCCTACGGCGCTAGCGGAGGACGAGGAGAGCGAGGGAAAGGACAACGAGGACAGCCCACTCAGGGAGAAGAAGGCGGAGAGGAACGTGACGCACGCGAAAAAGGGCGACAAGGCGGAGACGAAGAAGCGAACATCATCGAAGGAGAGGGCAAGGGGCAAGGAGGTGTCGGCCGTGCCCAACGGGGCGGGCAAACCCAAGACAATCGGGGCTGGGGAGAAGGAGAACCGCGACAAGCCATCTCAGCGAGGTTCATCGCTCATGCTGGCTGCACCCACAGCAAAACCGCCGAGTTCCTCTGCCACGAACAAGCCGGAAGCAGCGGTCAAGTCTACAACAAGGGCGCCAGCCAAGTTGCCGGTGGGGAAGGGTGGTGCAAGGAGAGTGCCTATCGGGAGTGCAGAGGCAGCGCCTTTACCCGGGTGGCGAGGTTGAGCGTAGATCGATGCCGCGCACATATCATATGCTTTGCACATTTTCAGCATAATTGTTCAAGATATCATTTCGATACAACTTGTCTATCTTATGGCAAACGCCCGCTGCACCCACTAAACTTTGGGAATTAGAAATCGGGGTCGCGAGGGACCAGGAATGAACCGAAATAGGTGTCCAGGTCTGCAATGGCCGTCGAAGGAGCGATCGTCCCCACGTATCCATCTGGCCGAACGACCACGATCGTAATCTGCTGAGCATCAAGCCCGTATTTCTCGTACCCATGTCCACCTTTGCTCCCTGTCGCGTCCGTGTCATCGAGAAGCACCCTGTGTTGGGTCCCTTGGTCAGCCTACGAAAGTCAAATTTGAGAAGATGACACCCACTTGGTCCAGTGAGAACGCAGGAATGGCGGGACCAGTAAATAATTGATGTTGTCCTTCTTGCCTGAGACGATCGTGATAATATCAAATACAGTCGAGACGTTCCCGTCAACGCTGTATTTGCGAAGGAAGCTCGACGGCTTGCTTAGTTCCCCTGCGAGCAGTTGTAACTCGGCGACCTGCGTCTCAGTCAGGTTCCCAACGAAGAAGAGTACTTTGAAGCGGATATCCGATGGAAGCAAGTCTTGTATCTCAATGGGGTGTATGTCGGCAGCGCGAACGAAGACCTGCGGAGGTACTCTTTCTCCAATCACGAGTTTATCTGCGCATTTCTGGTGTTTGGGATCCACGATCACAGAAGGAGAATAACGGACTCCGATACCACTCGTGAGTCCTCCGAACGTCTGAAACACTCTGATAAACGAGTGGATGAGAGAAAGATTCACCGACAGTGCAGAACACACGCTATCTGAGACGACTCACCGCAAGAACAGTTCGTGAGATACGCCGTCTTCATTCTCTGCTGTCCTGGGCTTTCCAGAGACAAGACCTGACCATTCTCTGTCAAAGTCTATCAAGTCTTGCGCATACTTTCTGCGCTCGTGTTCGTACTAAAAAGGATATAAAAGGACGAAAAAGTTATGCATTGTAAAATCTACCGTCTTCAAGAGCGATTGGTCGGACCATCCTCGGAGCACCTGTGTAAGCTTCCACGCTAAATGACTATTAGTCCACGCCCGTAGACGCGAGGAAATGCATACCGAGATTATGGGTATCATTCATGCTGGCATTCATACCCTGACCTAAACCAGAGATGGTTCCAGAATTCCGAGAATGCAGGAGGGAGAGAACTCATCTCACCAGCTTTCGGGGAGTGGGTGTGACACGCGTCGCCAGCAATGAAAATACGGTTCTTGACAGTGTAACTAGACGCCACGCGTTGCCCGACTAGCAGGCAGTTCGTGCATCAACACGGTCGTGAATGGGAGAATTAAAAAGGACATACCGATGTAGACTGTCCACCATTGAATCTCTTTTGGATCGGCCAACTCAAATGGATGGAGTATCCTCTTCGCTGCCTGCCGTCACTCATCAATCGCACCGCAAAGCTCATCGCTTCGCTAAAAAATACGCACAGAAATGAGCTTCTGCGGATTTATGTTGCTCTTGTCGGCTCTTCCGTTCGACGATAGACCTACAGCATCCGATAGCTGGATGTACAAACGGACTGTGTCGCCCTCACGTGGAACGACTATGCAGGTCCCGTTTTCCGAATGGAGAAAGGTCTTGTTACGAATATCTGGGAAGTTCGTTTCTGGTACAATGTCGACGACACCCCAGACGTATTCTGCCGATGTTCAGTTTCTTAGACGCATAGCAGAAGGACAGTTCCAGCGTACCAGTTTGTTCCCCTTCCATCTCAATTCCTAGAGCCTTTCGAACCCACGAATGGGCTCCTATAGACTGAATGTCAACGCCATATCTCCATACAAATAGGGTAGGCTTGCCATCTGCGCCAACAACGAACTTGGCACGTACGATTTCCGTCTTGCTCTTCTCGTCAGTATTGTCTGAACGCTCGATGGTCACCTACAGTTATCATTGCTTAGATATACATAGACATAGTATTCGATCAAGCGCGGACCTTCACGGGGAATGTCGAGGAACTCGACAGCTCATCGGCGTCTTCTGAAATCTCGAGGTCTACAGGCAATCTAGAGCGTTTGACTTCTACTCCATGCTGTCTCATAGAATCAAGGAAGATGGCTTCTATTGCACCTTGGTGGAGCGTGAGCTGGCTACTTGTCAACGAATTGCGATGAGAGAATCTTGACAAGGACGATACCTCGAATGGGTAGCGTGCTGTTGGTGCAGTGACATCAGGGGCACGTCCTGTGCACTTTAGGATCCACCTTGAGAAACTTGGGAAATACTCCGCGGCCAGACAGGCTCATACCTCGATTCCTCCGTCGGGACTGGGGTTGTAGAAAACCTTGAACCATCACGCTGTGTTAGGCGATGCGAAAATCATTATCAGCAAGCAAACATTTACGTACACACATGTGCATCTGATTTCCCTCCCTTATCAAACGCTCCGCGAGTCCATAGCTCTATTGCAAAAGATCGGAAGAATACATGGTTAGGAAGCTCCGAGAGACAAACCTGAAATACTTCGACCGTCCTTGGCTGAATACCGTCGGCTTGACCGACTGCAACTTTTACGGGGCTGGTGCCGGTCAACGACCGATATGTTGCGGCGACAAGACGTCACTCGTACCGTTTATCGATTATCCTGACGTCTACTCCTGCCTTTGCGAGTGCGTTGGCACACATGAGTCCGGCAGGGCCAGCTCCAATGATCAGCACATCAATGGTGCTTTCCAGAGACATGATAGATGATGGTAAGTGGGCAAGAATGTTTAAAGCGCTTCTGAACGATAGGTGTGACCTTTTAAGGACCCATGGCCCAGGGTTGATAATCACCGTTCCGTCGGGTAAATGAACCTTGACAAACACCTCGTAGCCCCATCAATGTCCCAAAGCTGTGGTGCAGCTGCAGCACCGCAGATCGATCACTCCAATGCTAGAATGGAACGTTATACTTGGCTCATTCTACGCTTGCAATGGACTGGTAATCGCGACAGCGCTCTAGAACCGTAACGTGTCTCCAGCGTCGCATTTGACCTGTGTTCCACGTCAGCGTGCGTCGAGTCATACCCTGTGGCTGTCACGGTTGGGATTAACGAGGCGAAACAACTTGTATCGCGTTTGCAAGATCTTAAGATCTCCGTCGGATTTGTCATATCATGACTCACAGCATGTGCACTGCTGGAACAGTAGATTTTTTGACATATTGGATTTCCGAGTGTATAAGGTCCTGTCCAGAATGACTTCGCTTACCTGAGGACTTCGCTTCGTTGTCCCGCTGGTCACATGACAAGCCTGGAGGTCACTGGAGGCTGTACTTGCATACTCGATCGATCGATCGATAATGTTATTGACGACTCTCAACCCTCATCCCATCATGGATCCTAAATCCCTAGTCATTCAATGCGAGCTTGAATGTCGACGGCGCCTTTTGGTGCTACTCACAATGATTATAGCTCACGTCATATACTACTACCAGCTTCTTTTTCAGTCGACAACTGAGAAGATTCCATACCATACATCCATTCTCGGTGAAGGATGGATGCTCGAACTCCTCAATGGCCATCCAGACCGCATCAAAACGTCATTCGGCGTCTGCCACGACGTCTTTGATTCACTGTTGCAGATTCTAGTTGAAAGTGGGTGGAAGAAGTCTCCGCACGGGATCCCTGCTGGAATAGTAGATTTTTGATTTTTGACATATTGGATTTCCGAGTGTATAAGATTTATATTCTGGCCTCAAGTTTAATGCGGCGCTGAACTTGAGGTTTAACTATCCTGATTAGTATCATATCATGTCAGACAGCGTTTAGTTTGCCTTCGAGCGTTCAGGTCGAAATCGCAAAAAATCTGTTGCAGAGAGTCAGCAACCACTGACGCACCGACCCCAGATCTCTCCTTATTGGACAAGCCTGGCGCGCAGGGCCAGTGCGCTCTTTTTCCTTCTCCCCATTCTCTACACGTAAGATACACCTACATTTACTCACTCACGTCGGTAGGTCTTGCTCCTACCAATCCTAGTCGCCCGTCTCCAACACTACTCACTGTCGCAGACCCAACTCGGACATGTCACAGGTTCCCCGCAATTCCGGGTATCCACATTTCAAACCAAGATACATTTATCAGCAAGCAGTTCTCGTTAATCTAGCTGAAATCAATGACCGCGAGGTACCATGAATGAACCAAAGTACGTGTCCAGGTCAGCGAGGGCCGTCGAAGGAGCGATCGTCCCCACGTATCCATCTGGCCGAACGACCACGATCGTAACTTGCTGAGCATCAAGCCCGTATTTCTCGTATCCATGTCCACCTTTGCTCCCTGTCGCGTCCGTGTCATCGAGAAGCACCCTGTGTTGGGTCCCTTGGTCAGCCCACGAAAGCCAAATTTGAGAAGATGACACCCACTTGGTCCAGTGAGGACGCAGGAATGGCGGAACCAGTAGATAATTGATGTTGTCCTTCTTGCCTGAGACGATCGTGATAATCTCAAATACAGTCGAGACGTTCCCGTCAACGCTGTATTTACGAAGGAAGCTCGATGGCTTGCTTAGTTCCTCTGCGAGCAGCTTTAATTTCGCGACCCGTATTTCAGTTAGTTGCCCGACGAAGAAAAGTACTTTGAAGCGGACATCCGATGGAAGTAGGTCCTGCATCTCCATTGGGCGTATGTCTGCAGCGCGAACAAAGATTTGTGGAGGCATTCTTCGCCCAATGATGAGTTTCTCTGCGCATTTCTGGTGTTTTGGATCCACGATCTCAGACGGAGAATAGTGAACTCCGATACCACTCGTGAATCCTCCGAATGTCTGAAATGCTCTGACAAACGAATCAAATATTGATTTAGTCGACAGCCCGGAAGATCATGTGGCACCAGCACACCCACCGAGAAAATTCTTCGTGGGATACACCGTGTTCATTCTCTGCTGTCCTCGGCTTTCCAGAGAACAAGGTTGAATACACCTTGTCAAAGTCAATCAAGTCTTGAGCATATTTTCTGCGTTCCTGTTCGTACTAAAAGAGAGAACATCACAAGTACATCACAAGTAGAGGGGTAGGACATTTTCAAACCTACCGTTTTCAGGAGCGATATGTGGGACCATCCTCGGAGCACTTGTGTAAGCTTCCACGCTAAACGATTCTCAGTTCACGGCCAACGACGTGAGGGGACGCCTACCGAGATTATGAGTATCATTCATACTGGCATTCATACCCTGACCTAAAGCACAGACAAATAATTCCGGGAGTCCGAAATCCCAGGAGGAAGAGAACTCTCACCAGCTTTCGGGGAATGAGTGTGACACGCATCGCCGGCAATGAAAATGCGGTCCTTGACGGAGTAGCTAGCTGCTACGCGCTGTCCGACTAGCAAGCGCGTTGAAATGGTCGTAAGCGGGATCCAGGAGGGACATACTGAGGTAAACTGTCCACCACTTGATCTCTTTCGGCTCGGCCAACTCGAACGGTTGTAATATCTTCCTCAATGGCTACCGACGCTCATCAGTCATATGGAAAAGTTCATCACATCCTTAAAAAATACTCACGGAAACAAGCTTTTGTGGAGTCATCTTACTCTTGTCAACTCTCTTAGTTGAGGGGCATACAACATCGCTGTCCGATAGTTGAGTATAGAAACGGACCAGGTCTCCCTCGCGAGGAATGATCATGCAGGACCCGTGCTGCGAATGGATATTCGCGCGGTTACGAACATCTGGAAAGTTCGTTTCTGGTACCATGTCGATGACACCCCAGATGTAGTCTGTTCGGTTCATTGAGATATACAGCAGAAGCATGGTATGAGACCGGTATTACCTGATTGTTCGCCTTCCATCTCGATTCCTAGTGCTTTTCGGACCCACGAATGTGCTCCTACAAACAGAATTTTGGTGCCATACCCACATATCAATGGGACACAACGCACCATCTGAGCCGAGAACGAATTTGGCATGCACAGTTTCAATCTTGTTCTCCCCGTCGATCGCATCCAAATGCTCTACAGTAACCTACATTGATCATTGTTTACAAACACAATGGTGAGAGGTCTGATGAGCGCCGACCTTTACTGGGTATGAGGACGCGCTCGACAGTTCATCGGCGTCTTCCGAAAGCTTAATGTCCACCGGTTGTGCCGGGCGCTCAACTTCTACTCTATGCTCCCTCATGGAATCAATAAAAATAGACTCTATTGCACCCTGGTTGAGAAGGAGCTATATGCCCGTCAATGATTTAATAAGGGAAAGGGAACCCGACGAGGGCCGCACCGTGAATGGATAGCGTGCACCGACTTCTGCGGTGATGTTGGGGATGCGTCCTGTGCACTTGAGAGCTCCCAGTTTAGAAACTCGGGACAGACTCCAAGGGCAGAGATAGCTCGTACCTCGAGTCCTCCATCGCGGCCAGGGTTGTAAAACGTCTTGAATCATCACACCCGGTCAGACGAGTAAAATGTACGAACTAGCAGAGTTCACGTACAGCAATGTGCATTTCATTTCCTTCTCGGAGCAAGCGTTCTGCGAGCCCATAGCTCTATTGCGACAGCTCACAAAGAGATGACAAAAAGGTGGGGAGCGACGTACTTGCATCACTTCTATCGTCCTTGGCTGAATGCCATCAGCTTGACCAGCTACGACCTTCGCTGGGCTAGGGGGGGGGATTAGTGCTTGCTCGCTCGCGAACCTGGTGAGGGCGGGAAATGATCCGTACCGTTTGTCAATAATCCTGACGTTCACGCCCGCTCTTGCGAGCGCGTTGGCACACATGACCCCGGCAGGGCCAGCTCCGATGATGAAAACATCGACACGGCTTTCTAAAGGCATGATGGGTGGTGTTGATAAATCGGAGAGCCGCCTATTCGGGTCCTTTCTCGCATTTGTATGCGGAAGGTGACCTTCTCATCTCCCAGGGTCATGTCCGCAACGACTCAGGCCGTTGATGCGGCTGTGAAGACTCTATTCAGGCGGTCGGCTGAACCACTGTAAGTTGCGTCTGACTGCGAGAATCACCAAGACTGCAAAAGTTTCATACTGTTGGCGGCTTAGGTATACTAAGTGTGGTGATATTCATATCAGACCCGATTAGATAAGCCTGCGCAGGACTACAATGTGGTCTTCTCAGCGGTGCACTGGTTGTGAATCTTTGAAACAAATTTTTGCAGCAAATACTGCGAGGTATCCGAGTGAAATTGTAGTCATGCAATCGGCGCCCCCTCGCTTTGGGACTTCATGCCTACAACAGCACTTTAGCCAATGGACTACTGCCAGCAGATCCCACGAAGCAGCCGAACAGTTTCAATGATATAATTAGTTCCCACGCCGCAGATCCCGTTTGCAGATGTGAACAATTTCGTAAGTACAAGACAAAAACCCTCCTCCATTACCGTGGGAAATCGTGGATCCCGCGGCATGACACCCGCCGAGGTTGCTTCTTCTTCTCAACACCCGCGGTGACACCGAGCTGGGGACGCAACTCCCCCTTATTGGCCTGCTGGAGAATCGGAGGGAATTGTAGATTGTGCGTGGATTCCCACCGCAAAGGCAACGTCCAAACTACCTACTGATTTATAAGCCAGGCCTCAAACTCAAGATCGAGATCGTCTCATGAGGTTATGTTGAGGTCAGTTGGAACTTCCGTCGTGATTCAAAGAGCCAATGATGAGGAACGACGAGAAGGGTGTGTCGGCTGCCCCGCACACTTTGCAATATGGCATCGAGTCTGACACACACGGGACTACGACTCTTCCTCCGCCAGAATACGCAACTTCTTCCACGCTTTCTGGAATATAGCCAGCATTTTTACCCATACGCTCTGCCCCGTCAACTCTTACGTACGCCCCGCCCATCCAGCTGCTACCTATACAAAATTAGTTCCGGACCCTGCTGTTTCCCCAAGCAGGCAAGCGACGGGCGATTCTCTAGTTCGTTTGGATCCCGTCATGCCGCGTAATGACAGCTGCCTCCAATGCCCCTTCTTGTTGTCCATCGCACTGATTTCCAAGGCTGACACAAGTGGCACGTCTATTTATGCAGTCTCGGATTACTTCGAGATCATGGTTAATTTCCGCGCAGCACCTGCAGCCGAACAAGATCAAATGCGCCGTGGGGTGGAGCCCCGGATCAAGAGTTATATATGAAGGTCAACAAATAACGGTATAACTCGGCAGTACATGGTCATCGGATGAACGGAGCCGGCGACCTCGATATGTTCGACTACTTTGTTGATTCCTCACGGATCAAGGCACGTGTCTCCACTCTCAACAGCTGAGACGCCCCTGTGAGTGGTCCAGTTTATTCGACGAGATGTTGATATGATATGATGCCCTATCTAGTCAAAGCCAATGTACAATTATTGGTATCAACAACCATCGTGATATGTACATCGAGTCTTCCGAATATCATCCGAACTAGGAATCGATGATGCGAGGGACCATGAATGAACCGAAATAGCTGTCCAGGTCTGCCACTGCCGTCGAAGGCGCAATCATCCCAACATATCCGTCCGGCCGAACGACCACCACAATGATTTGTTCCGGATCAATTCCATACTCCTCGTATCCATGTCCACCTTCCTTCTCTGTCACATCGGTATCGTCAAGAAGCACTCTACGTGAATAGATCAATCCACCGACGAGGGGGTCAGTGAATAGCACTCACTTTGTCCAGTGCGGACGGAAGAATGAAGGGACGAGCAGATAATTGATGTGCTCCTTCTTTCCCGCAGTGACCGTGATAATGTCAAACACAGTCGAGACGTTCCCGTCAGCGCTATATTTGTGAAGGAAGCTCGATGGACTGTTTAATTCCTCTGCCAGTAGCTTTAATTCGGCGATCCGACTGTCGGTCAAGCTCCCAACGAAGAAGAGTACTTTGAAGCGAACATCTGCAGGAAGCAAGTCCTGCATCTCAACCGGGCGAGTGTCTGCAGCACGAACAAAAATTTGTGGAGGGATTCTTTGCCCAATGATGAGTTTCTTTGCGTATTGCTGGTGTTTGGGATCCACGATCGCGGACGGAGCATAATGAACCCCGATACCGCTCATGAACCCTCCAAATGTCTCAGATGCTCTGATAAACGAGCGGATCAGAGAAAGATTCATTCCCAAACAGCGCGCAACACCACACGCAAGGCAACTCACCGCAAAAACTCCTCGTGCGATACACCATCTCCATTTTCCTCTGTCCTCGGCTTTCCGGAGAACAGACTTGCGTACACCTTGTCAAATTCGATCAGGTCTTGCGCATACTTTCTGCGTTCTTCTTCGTACTAAAAGAAGATGTAAAGAGTTCAGAAAGGCAAGACTTTATGAAGCGTACCGTCTTCAAGAGCGAAGGCTCGGACCATCCCTTGAGTACCTGTGCAAGCTTCCACGCTAAACAATTCTCAGTTCACGCCCAAAGACGCATGGGGATACGTACCGAGGTTGTGGGTATCATTCATGCTGGCATTCATACCCTGGCCTAAATGATTTCAAAATTCCGACATTCCAGCAGGAAAAGGAGCATTCTCACCAGCTTTCGGAGAATGGGTATGACACGCGTCGCCGGCAATGAAAACGCGATCCTTGACGGTGAAATTAGATGCCACACGCTGGCCAACTGACAGGGCTCACACATTGAAACGGTCGTGAGTGGAGGAATTGGAAACGACGTACTAAGATAAACTGTCCACCATTCGATCTCTTTAACGTCAGCTAACTCAAATGGATGTAAAATCTTCTTCGACACCTATCGGCACTTATTAGTCGTGCGAGAAACTTTATCATCTCCACAAGAGTCCTCACTGAGATTAGCCTCTGTGGAGTTATTTTGTTCTTGTCAACTCTTTTGGTCACCGGGCACACGACATCGGCATCTGATAGCTGGGTGTAGAAACGGACCATCTCTCCTTCACGGGGAATGATCATGCAAGACCCGCTCTCGGAATGAATAGCAGCGACGTTACGAATATCTGGGAAATCCGTTACTGGTACCATGTCGACAACACCCCAGATGTAGTCTGTTCGGTTTGGTCAGACATGAGCGAAAGGACAGCATCAGTCCAATCAGATCACCTGTTTGTTCGCCTTCCATCTCGATTCCTAGGGCCTTTCGTACCCACGAATGTGCTCCTGCGAACTGTGTCTCAATACTAGACTTCGGGAAGGGCGGTGTGACATTAACGACTAACCATCAGCGCCAACAGCGAATTTGGCATGCACAATTTCCGTCTTGTTCTCCTCGTCAGTCGCGTCTAAACGCTCTACTGTAACCTGCAATGATGATTGATTATAAAGTAAATGACGAGAGGTCTGCTTAGCGCTAACCTTCACTGGGTATGACGAAGCGTTCGACAGTTCATCGGTGTTTTCCAAAATCTCGATGTTCACCGGTCGTGCTGGGCGCTCAACTTCTACCCCATGATCCCTCATGGAATCAAGAAACATGGCTTCTATTGCGCCCTGGTGCAGCGTGACCTAGACGCCCGCTCACTAGTCAATACAAGGAAAGGAAGTGGAGACGATGGGGACCGCACCGCGAACGGATAACGTGCAGTGTCCAGCGGGTAGACATTGGGAAGGCGTTCTGTGCGCTTTCGGTTTCACTTTCAGAAAAACTCGGAAAGATCGGACACAGTTCATACCTCGATTCCTCCGTCGGGACTAGGGTTGTAAAAGGCCTTGGATCATCCGCCCAAGGTCAGACACGCAAAATATATGGAAAGCAAAACGTTCACGTACACACATGTACATCTGGTTTCCTTGCCGGATCAAGCGCTCGGCGAGCCCATAGCTCTATTTGGACAAGTTCAGGGGGTGCCGAAAGGGCTGGGGAATAACATACCTGCAACACTTCGATCGTTCTTGACTGAATACCGTCTCCTTGACCAGCCGCGACCTTGACGGGGCTGAGCCGATGAGCACTATTTTTCGTGGACAACGGCAAGTTTGACCTTACCGTTTATCGATGATCCGGACGTTTACGCCTGCCATCGCGAGCGCGTTGGCACACATGAGTCCGGCAGGGCCAGCTCCGATGATGAGAACATCAACGCGATTTTCCAGAGGCATGATGGGTGGTATTGGTGAAGGGAATGGCTATTCGGGTCCTTGGGTGCATTTGTATAGGATGGTGGCCTTTTCGCCTCCCAGGGTCATGTCATCGGCGAATTGCACGGAAGCGAGATAATGACTCCGAGGGATGGAAGGGACAGTCATTGTCGTAAGTTACAGGATCTGGAAGGAACGCCAAAACCGCTATAATGCCGTCAGTAAACAGCCGGCCATCCGAGTAGTAACTTGAAAGCTCTAGACCGCTTTCGGGTTCAGGAATCCTGCTAGTTGCCGTGTCCCGCACCTGGCAGAATTGCAAGAGCACGCTCAGTACTAACTCGAATTAGTTGGAAAAAATGACGCATTCCCGAGTCACTGTGGCCCCGCACTACGCCTGCGCATCATTCAAGTTGATATGAAGGGTTTGAGCGAGGGTCAACAAACAACGTCGTGACACTCATCGTAAGACGATCGAAAGCTTTGTTCAACTCGTTAGTACATGTTGCCCGTGTCGTCATGCATTGCCCAGGTTAGGTTCAACATGACCCACCCAAGTATCTCACACCTATGGATAGCCGTGGCGTGGCCGATCGACGCTCTATCTATCGGACGCACGCAATTTCTTTGGCGTCAGCGATTATTCGCGTAAGCATCAAGCGTACATTCATCCAAACTAGGTATCATGACCTTGGGGGACCGAAAATGAACCGAAATAGTTGCCCAGATCTGCCATGGCCGTCGAAGGAACGATTATCCCCACGTATCCATCCGGTCGAACAACCACGACCGTAATCTTCGTCGGATCAATCCCAAACTTCTCATACGCGTGTCCACCTTTACTCCCAGTCACATCGATATCGTCGAGAAGCACTCTGTAACGCGTGCACAGATCAGCCTACCAATGAAACACGTGAGAGGATAGCACCTACTTCGTCCAGTGGGGACGGAAGAATGCGGGGACGAGGAAGTAGTTCGTGTTCTCCTTCTCGCCCGCGGTGATCGTGATAATGTCAAATACAGTCGAGACCTTCCCATCGGCACTGTATTTGCGAAGGAAGCTGGATGTGTCACTGAATTCCTCCGCGAGCAGCTTTAACTCCACGACCCGTGTCTCAGTCAAGTGCCCAACGAAGAAGAGTACTTTGAAGCGAGCATCCGCGGGAAGTAAGTCCTGTATATCAACTGGCCGCATGTCGGCGGCACGAACAAAGGTTTGTGGGGGCATCCTTTGCCCAATGACAAGTCTCTCAGCGCAATGTTGATGTTTGGGATCCACGATCACGGACGGAGAGTAGTGAACTCCGATGCCGCTCGTGAATCCTCCAAACGTCTGGAATGCTCTGATAGACAGGTGGACGAGAAAGAGATTCACCAGCAGCGTGGAACAACATGCACAAGACGACTCACCGCAGGAACTGTTCATGAGATACACCGCTTTCATTCTCTGATGTCTTCGGCTTCCCTGAGAACAGACTTGCAAACACTTTGTCAAAGTCGATCAAGTCTTGAGCGTATTTTCTGCGTTCCTGTTCGTACTAAGAAGAGAGGACATAAAAGGAACAGGGAGCAATGGATTATGAAACCTACAGTCTTCAAGAGCGACAAGTTGGACCATCCTCTGAGCACCTGTGCGAGCTTCCACGCTGAATGGATGTAAGTCCACGGCCAATGACCCGAGGATATGCATACCAAGATTATGAGTATCATTCATACTGGCATTCATACCCTGACCTAAACCAAGGACAGATGATTCCAGGATTCTGAAATTCCAAGCGGAAAGTTCTGACCGGCTTTCGGGGAATGGGTATGACACGCGTCGCCGGCGATGAAAACGCGGTCCTTGACGGAGAAACTAGACGCAACACGCTGCCCAACTGGCAGGCACTCGGCGCTTGAGACACCATCCCGAGTGGGAGATCTGGAAAGACATACTGATGTAAATCGTCCACCATTCAATCTCTTTTGGGTCGGCCAGCTCAAACGGATGGAATATCTTCTTCGCTACCTACAGTCACTCATCAATCGTAGGACAAAGGTCATCATCGCCATAAAAACCCTCACCGAAACGAGCTCCCACGGAGTCACCTTGCTTTTGTCAGCTCTTCCAGTCAAGGGGCATACGACATCTGTGTCGGATAGCTGGGTGTAGATCCGGACTAGATCTCGTTCGCGAGGAATGATCATGCAGGACCCATGCTCCGAATGGATAGCTGTTCGATTGCGAATATCTGGAAAGTTCGTTTCTGGCACAATGTCGATCACACCCCAGATGTAGTCTGCCATTGTTCGGTTTCATTAAACGTACAACAGGAGGAGAGCTCAGGTCTACCTGTTTGTTCGCCTTCCATCTCGATTCCTAAAGACTTTCGGACCCACGAATGTGCTCCTACGGACTGGAAATTGGCGCCATCCCGCCTTACAGGCGAGTACGGACTCACCATCTGAGCCAACAACAAATTTAGCATGTACAATTTCCGTCTTGCTCTCCTCGTCCATCGCGTCTAGACGCTCTATGGTAACCTATGGTGTTCCTGGTTTACGAAGCGATGGCGAGGGGTCAGGCTAGTACTGACCTTTACTGGGTACGACGTAAGACTGGACAGTTCATGGACGTCTTCCGAAATCTCAATGTCCACCGGTTGTGCTGGGCGTTCAACTTCTACTCCATGCTCCCTCATCGAATCAATAAAAATAGATTCTATCGCGCCCTGGTTGAGCGTAAGCTAGATGCCCATTTCGCGAATCAACACGGAGAGTGAGCAATTCGACAACTGGGACATCGCACCCCAAATGGATAGCGCGCGGTGGTTAGTGAAGTGATATTGGCCACACGTTTCGTGCACTAGTCAGATTCGCGCTTGAGATGACTCGAGATAGACTTAAACTGGGGGCACGGCTCGTACCTCGATTCCCCCGTCGGGACCAGGATTGTAGAAAGCCTTGAAGTCACGGCGCCCGGCCGGTTAGGCGCGCGTAAAATTTTCGGAGCAAACAGCACGGTTCACGTACACACATGTGCAGCTGGTTTCCCTCTCGGATCAAGCGCTCGGCGAGTCCATAGCTCTAATGCCGAAAAAGGTTGAGATGTGTGAAGACGCGGGGTGCAATGGCACGCCGTACCTGCAACACTTCCATCGTCCTCGGCGTTACACCGTCCGCTTGACCGGCTACAACCTTTATCGGGCTAGAGCCAATCAACACCCTGTTGTGCGTGGCGATGGCCGTGCTGAACATGACGCATACCGTTTGTCGATTATCCTCACGTCTATGTTCGCCACCGCGAGCGCGTTGGCACACATGATTCCAGCAGGGCCAGCTCCAATGATGAAGACATCGACACGACTTTCTAGAGGCATGGTGGATGGTGCTTGTTGAAGGGAGAAGAGTTTGGTGCATGGTCCACTCTTTATAAGTTTTATACTTGGCAGACTGGTACTCTTTTCGGGTTCAGAAGATCGGGCTTCCGAAACCTAGGGCATACTCAGTGCGTTCCACCCAGAAAAGGAAAAAAATCGCCATGTTCAGAACGCTGTCTGGGCAATGCCATTTCCGCATTCGCACAAAAAGCTAAATATAAAAATCGTCAGCAGAGGACGAGGATCATCATACGAGTGTCTGCTTCAAGAGAGTGAGCGAGTCGCCAAATCAGGTTCATATCTCGGTCCGACAGCTCCGGATACTTCCGAACGTGCATCTTGCGCTGGCACGGTTTCCCGATTGGAAGCTATAGCGGTGGCGCTGTTCAATTGCGCGCTCGACTCCAGTGCCACCGTCTTCGCACGTCGCGCATCCTGCACCATCAATAGTCATGGTGTGGCCACTTCGCGTCCGAGCTCCCTTGATACTTGGGTGAGTTGAATGGCCCGTGGGGCTTACCAGTGCCTTTGCCATCGTTGTCGACCTCACCCGCACCCCGTGGGCCCTCTCTCGGCTGCGTCGGATTGGCCGTCTCACCCGCTGCAACCCTCGTGTGCCCAGTTTCGTCGCTGCGATCGCTCGATTTTTGATTTCTCTTGGCCTGGCAGCTCTTTGAAGGGTGTGTGTTGGTCATCACTCTTGGACGTTGAATTACCCGTCGTGTCATCTAGTCACCAACTTGCTTCTGAACTGTACAGTTCATCTTATGCTAACACCCGAGTATTAAACCTTCGCACTCGGGATTCACTCACTTCAGCTTTCCCTCCATCGGGCGTAGCGAGGTGAGATCTCTTGACCCATCTTGACATGCATGCATTGACGGTATCTAGCTTGTTGCTGTCTAGACTCTCACACATATTGTACTATACATCTTGGTCTCATCACCAGAGCTCATATGCCTTCTCCCGTCATTAATATTTAGTATCGCGGGTCCGTTTGTCACGGGTATTGCAAAGCAGGTCAGGGTGTGTGGGTGTTAAAGTTGTCGATCTGCTACAGCCCAAGTCCAGACTGAGCGCTCGTCTGATCTCGTGGGACCGTTATTCATTGAGTCGCTCTAGAACCGGTCTCCGCGACCGCCATTAATCCCCAATGCGATGGAGTCGCTGATAGATCAGGGTACAGGCACGCCCCGCTTTCCCATCTCGGCCGGTACCTTTTCCGCGTAGGTGGTATGATGGAGTTGAAGTTGCTGAAAAGCCATGCGCCTGTCCTCGCAAGAATGTTTGGGGAGCCCTCTCCTGGGACTCAGCTTGGCTCACTGTCACCTTTTGCGGTAGCTGGGACATCTAGTTCCTTGGTTCATGAAGGCTTTCGTTTTCCTGCAGTGCGTTCTCTGACGAGTAGCACCCCCCACTGTAGGAAACGCCGAGGGGCTTGTCCCAAAAATCAGAGTCCATTGCCATCTTCTGATTCTGGGATCCAGGCATCCATTACGTGCGGTAACGTCTCTTCCATCTCTTTCCGCGGAACCTGCTGCAAGTGGACAGAAATCACCTGTTCAGGGAGCTCCAGCGCCGTCTTTGAAGAGGCCATCTGCTGTATTTGAGCCGCCCACGATCGTGCTCGTTGTGGATGACGATTGGTTGACACAAGCAGTCATGCCGCGGACACTTTCGTCTCGACAGCGAACAATGGAGAGATTGCTCTCGAGATGATTATCGGGAGGACGTCCAGGCGGTAGTGTTCGCCAGGTTAGACGCGGGGCCACTGATTGGGCTGGGAGTATCCTGGTGAAGCCCGTGTTTGAGCCGAACCTCGTTCCCGTGCTAGCGATTGCGGAGGAACGACGGCGGGGGGGAGATTGCAAGGATAATGTGTAGCGTAGAACGACGAGAGGGGGTGTTCGGGTTGTGCCGAGTGCGTTCCCCTGCCGCTTGTCAGCTGCGCCTGTTGTTGTTCCCGCCTTTCAAGTAGCACCACGCACGTTCCCAGCGCACAGACCACCGGCGCACGATGGCTGACCCCCTCGTCGACCCCCTCGTCCCCCCCGAAAACGACCGCAAACCTTCCCCTCCCTCCCCCTCCCCCTCCCCCGACGAAAACGAATCCACAGGTGCGTTCATCCGGCTGCAGCACGGCCTTGCTTTATCAGTCCGGTTCCACCTTGACTTATCATGCATCCGATTCCAAACTACATCACCTATCCGAATAGGACACAACCTACCCAGGAAGCGGGAACGAGAGGTTTCTCTCGAGCCTGCTACGCCCAAGACTGCCACCAGCGTTGTACGTCTTGTTCTCAGCCCGCTCCCGTGGCACGTCCCTTGACGTAAATTCTCCCCAAACACGTTCCTTTTGCTCCTCCGATCTCTATACTAGTACGCCCTGGACGTCAAATCGCCCGCAAAGAAGGGTCGGGTGTACCTCGATACTACACTCGAGGAGGACGCGCTGGACCCCCAGAGCCAGTCGCGCTCTCGGACACCATCCCACCCACATTCTCCAGCCCTCAGCGTCTCGCCACCGCACGAGGTCAAGGTCCGGCAGATCAGCCAGGGCGTGGAAGACATGATGTGGCAACAGAGCCTGGAATCCCAGCAAGACATAGGTCCCATCCCACAGTTGAGCATCCCATCCTCCCAAGATAAGGATAAGACACAAGGCCACATCGAGCCGACGCGAGCCGTTCATGCATCCCAATCCACGTTAGGACCGCCACCAGCTTCGTCTGCTTCCGCTGAAGAGATTATCGAAGAGGCGGAGGAGGCCCAAGATACCGCTTCTAGTCTTCCACATACCCGACGTGCATCCGAGTCGGACAGTGGCGAACCCGAGAAGGTCCTCAAGCGCAAACTAGCAGATCGCGCGACTAGTTCGGGGCCGGAGAGTGTGCCGTCGACTCTCACACCAGCGGTTGAAACCGCGAAGCGGCCCAGGGATGACGCGGACAAAGATGATAACCCACGTGTCTCGAAGCGGCCCTCGCCGCCTCCCGAACAACACGAGGAATCACCATCTGCGCCAACCACAGCCCCGGAAACCCCTGCACCGAAACTCGTGGGTACCTTTGGTATCGTGTCATGTTGTGTCCACTCAATTCCTATAGAGTGGATTTATGTCGTACGCTTCCGCAGCGTCCCCGTTCGCATCTGTTAAAGGACAAAACGTCTTCTCGAGTGCTGCACCCAGCAATCAAAAACCGACCGCTCCCCCATCTACGAAGCATGTTTCAGCTCCTTATGATACCACACCCATCCATGCCTCTTTTACATCTCCATTTAGTCAATCGTCGTTTGCGGCATTTGTATCATCTCACACTTCATCACAGTCAGCCACCCCAAGCACCGCCACCAAACGGACAGGATTCGAAGCATTTGCGGGATCTGCTACCCCATTTGCGCCTGTTTCTCCATTTTCGCATGCGAGGTCCATATCTCCGTTGGGAAACAACAAGAGCAGTATTCTCGGACGGAGCAGGTCCCCGACGCGACGGACGATGGGTCTGAACGCGAGTACATTGGGATCGTTTTCTAGCGCCCATGCATTTTTGGCACCACATCCGAAGCGCGCGAGGGCAGAATCACCAAATGGGGGCTCTTCGAGGAGCTCGTTGGAGCGCAAGGAATCGGCGCCTGGTGTCGTCGGAAATGGGGAAGCGAGTGGGAGCGGCGAGGAAGAAGGGGATGCAGATAGGGAAGAAAGCGATCGCGCACCGTCGACATTTGGTGAACGATTGCGGGCGAGCAAAGACGACGAGGAAGAGCAGAGCGAGGGAGAAAAGGAGAAATTGACAGAGCAGGAAGGCGAGTTCAGATCCACTCGATGTCCCGTGCGGATTGTTGAGATGCATATTCAGTGGTCACTGGCGAAGAGGACGAAGAAACACTTCTTCAGATCCGTGGCAAGCTCTATGCGCTCTGTCCACAAAATCAGTGGAAAGAGCGGGGAACTGGCCAACTGAAGCTGAATGTTCGCCGAGCGGACGGAAGCGGTGCTCGTCTCGGTTCGTGTTTTCCCGAGTCCATTTCCATACCAAGCTGAGCAGTCCCTTTTAGTAATGCGAAAAGAAGCTGTTTATGCACTGTTACTGAATGTACCGCTATTCCAGGGAATGAAGTGTTTCCTGGCGCAAGACCCGCGATACTTACGGTTTAGTGTTATCGAGGACAACAAAACCGTGCACTATAATCTGCGGGTAGGCCTTCTACGTTCTTCGTTACAGTCCGTCTAGCTGACCGTGGCCAAGGTGTCTAGTGCCAAGATTGCTCAAGAACTGCTTGACGAGATCAATGCTAACGTTCCCCCCTGATGGACAGCACCGTCAACTATTTCACGACTTACGCCCTTCTCATCTAAGATTAATGTTGCACGTATGTAAAACTATGATCTTTTCTTGTATTTACTCAAGGAAAGACGCATCTGTTGACAGCGATAGAAGGTGTAGTGGATGCTAGAAGGAGTGGATGTTTTTGACCCTTTTTCTTTTCTTTCTTTTTTTGGACCGGGATCCTTCCACTCGACATTGCATCCATTAAATTAACGATAAATCGTACACCTTTTATTGCTAAGGAGCGACTTTCCATCGTCCCGTCAATTGGTTCCCCCTGAGTACCAAGAGATCGCGCAGCATCTGAAGCGAGTCCTTGACGACGTTGAGTTTGCTCCCAGCCACTTCGCGCCACTCGACGGGAACCTCTGCAACAGGAATCCCGAGTTGTTTGGCGAGCAAGAGGAGCTCGACGTCGAATATCCACGTGGCGAGGTGCTGAGCGGGGAAGATTTGCTGTGCGGCGCGTCGTGTGAACAGCTTGAAGCCGCATTGGGTATCACGGATATGTCCCACACCGACGATGCAGAGGATGGTATGAAGTCCGTACATGAGGATGTTCCGAAGGAACGACCGCTGTCCGAAACGGCCCACGTCAAAAAAACGATTCACTCGACATGACACGGAAGGAATAGGGGGGACAAACACACCTTGACGACAGCGTCCGTCTTGACGAGGTGCGCCCGACTGCCCACGACGACTGCCGGCTCGTCTTCCGGCGCGAGCCCGTCCATCGCGTTCCACAGCATCTCTAGGTCTTCGAACCGGCTTGCGCCATCCGCGTCAACCATGAGGAGACGGCGGCCGCGCGCGTGGAGCATCCCGTGGCGCACCGCACCGCCCTTGCCGAGGTTCTGCTCGAGGGTGATCACACGGATGTCGGACGCGGGGTTTTGCGCGGCGAGGGTGAGCGCGAGAGCGGAGGTACCGTCTTTGGAGCCATCGTCGACAATGAGGAGCTCGTGCGTGCGTGGGCGTGGGCGCTGCGAGGGATGGGGGTGCCCGTTGACGGGCGCCGTCAGGGAAGCCAACGTGGATGGGGATTTAGACGCGGGGGAACTGAGGTGTGCGAGGGTGGTTTTGAGCATGGCGGGGAGCCGCGTCGTTTCGTTGTAGGCGGGAATGATGACGCTCAGGTCGAGCGAGCCCTCGTCGGAGAGCGAGGGAAGCGGGAGGGGCGTCGCCGGGGACGCGCATGAGCGGTATGTCTTTTCCGACGGGTGTGTTACGATAGGGGACGGTGAGAGCAAGATGAGGGCTAGATAAAGCTGGGACTGATCAGATCTTGGTAGCAAGCGCATTGGATTTGAAAAATAGAGATGGGTCAGATGAGAGGGGATAGCCCCCTGACCCAAAGGTTGTGTCGCCCTTGCCCACGACGCAGCACCTCCGGAGAGACGGCTCGAGGCTCAAAGAACAAGGATAAAGTGGGTGATCATCATGCAAAGCGTCCGAGATATTTAGAAAAGGGATAGCCCGGACTCACAGAGGGTATTAGAATGGCGACCGCGGCGACGACATAGACAAGCAGAGGTTGGTCCATTGCACGATGATTGGAGAATGCAAATATGCCAGTAACTAGGTTATATTCGTGCGCAGCCGAAAGCGAGAGGACGAAAAAGAGAGCAGTGTGCAGTGGTCCTAATGGACCACGTCAAAGCTTGTGCGATCGAACGGGTGGCACGCCCGTGGGACTCGCCAGTGCGAGGCCAATATCAACGGATTTCAAACATACACGCTGTGTACAGAAAACCAACTTTCAAGCTTCAAGCATATCCGTCTTTTCCTGAGACGACACCATAGGCACCTCCACCTTTTCCAAACATCTTACGCAGATCATCCGTCAACACTTCCGGCCTTTCATGTGAAGCAAAGTGTCCTCCACTCTCATGGTCAAATTCGGCAACAACTCGTTGACCTCGCCGAACCCAGCTAAAGAGTCAATTAGAACCATTCGGGAAAGGACAGCATAACCTACGCCTTCGGAAAGACATAAATATCTTTGGGGAGAAACGACGCTCCCATCGGAATTTTTGGGTGGGGAAACGACAGCGGAGTATCTGTTTGACCCTGCATAATCTCAAAATAGATCCTCACAGAGGCAGCTGGACCAGCACGAGAGAACCAATAGATGGAGATCCACGTCAGAACTGCACAAGACAAGTTTAGAACCTCTGTGTATGATCTGGAGCGTGTCGTTCACCACCTTCGTCGTCTTCCCAAGGATAATTGTCTGTCCAGTTGCGCAGTTTTTCGTAGATCCACGCAAGCAGCCCAACGGGACTATCGGTCAACGAGTAACCAATCGTCTGAGGTTGGGTACATTGGACTTTGAAATAACCGTTGCCTTGGCTCCGGAACCAATGTGCGCGCGCTAAGCCTTCTTTCTCTTTCGTGGTCCACGGTGTAACGAGGAAAGCAAGGAATGACAGTGGCTCACGGAAGGGAGACGGGGGAAGGCCACTGAAATGACCTGTGTGTGTCACCTTTGTCGGGAAGAAAGCTTATAACTTACAACGGCGTGTTTGTGTGCCAGGCCTTGTGATGCTTTCCGCCGGATTCTACAGCCATGGTAGCCGTGATCTGAGGGAGGTGGTTATGCATCTGGAATGGAACTCGTCGTATAAACGTACGAGGAATCCCCAATCTCCACCCTGGGTGACTACAAGTAAAGCCTCAGTCTGACAATGGAGATTGTTGATAGCATGAATTACCGTATTCATCGTATCCTAGCGCCAGCATGAGCCGGTGGGCAACCTGTGAACAGGCGGTCGAAAGTCTCGTCTTATGCCATACGTCATTACATACCTCCGCATACTGCTCCTTTGAGAACCCTTGCTTGCGAGGAGCTTCGGAGAACCCATAGCCAGGGAGACTTGGTGCCACCACATGAAAGCTGGGGTACTCTGGGGACGACGCTGTCAACAACGGAAGCAGCTTTCGGACTTCGTAGAAACTTCCTGGCCCTATCACGTTACTTCTCGTTGGATCACTGAGAGGCATGAAATAACGAAAAGTCACTGACATCCATGGCAAAAGAGTAAGGGAATCGCGTTCGTCACGGTGCTCTGTTTGTGCACGTAGTGGATGTTTAGCGTCCCAAAGCGATCGACAGGGATGTCCCTCGTGAACATGGGCAACTCGTCGTTGAGTTCCTTCTCGTGCTTGCGCCAGTCGTACCCGTTCTTCCACCGCTCCGTGAGTCGTTTGATATCAGCAAGGGGAACACCGTATTTCCAGTCAGCGTTCTCGAGCTCGTCAGGAAAGGTGGCGAGTTCGAGCTTCTTACGAAGGAGATCGAGTTTCTCGTCCGAGATGGCAATCTTGAACGGAGACTCTGCCATCGTTCGGTTTAACGCGGAAACGACACTGGAATTTGTGGTGATTGGGATTGATGATCAAGAGTCTCCGGGATGACTCACGTTGACCATGCTGGGTTATATACATGCGCAACAGGACCATCTTCCCGCGCGAGTCAGAGTCAGGTATTACCTATCGTCACGTTGGACTTATGATCGAAGGAAATAGTGACACCGTGAGCTGCTGCGTACGCCCTGCGCCGGTGACATCAGCTTTGGCCAGTGAGTGACGGATTCTAGCGTTCAGAGCGAGTGCTTCGTGGTCAAGCAAAGCGCCTTCAGCGAGCCCACTTTCGTTCACCAAATGCGATTCACCGGCATGAAACCATCTAGGCGTGTCGCAATTGTCATTGCTGAGCTTCTAAAATCCGTTCAAGCTCCGGCGCAACGAGACATTGTATGACTTGGACTGCCACCCCAAATGAGGTTTGACTCACGTTATGACTGCATCCACAGTGAAAACCGGGCTGCGCTATGTAGGTCGTATACGGACGCAGCCACTTCCGCATTGCCGGATCCCGTTCCTTGCTGACATGTAATTGCTCTTTTTGTGCGCGTAGTGGATGTCGAGCATCCCGAAACCTCCACCTCGATCATGCCACGGTCTGTTGGCGTGAACATGGGGCAGCTCGTCATTGGAGAGTTCCTTCTCGAGCCTGCGCCAGTCATACTCATTTTGCCATTGCTCTGGGAGTCTCTTGACGTCCGCCAGAGGATCACCATGTTTCCGCTCTGTGTCCTCGAGCGAGTCAGGTAGGGTGGCGAGTCGGCATTTTTGGCAGAGGAGTCGACTTTGTCGTCTGGAAGATGAGGCCTGGCAGCTGTCATTTGTCACGCCGGACGGTTGTGCGCGACATTGCGAAACGTCGAGTGCATGCTCGGAAGCTAATTGACGGTTTTCAGATTCTAGATATCGCCGACAGAGCATGCCTGGCGTAACATATCATCATGCCAAGCTTCTTCCTTTTGTGTACCAGATCTAATAGAATGTCTGGTAGAGTCGTGTGCTTCATCCGCAGTCAAGTGGTAACAAATGATAAATAGCCGGATCTACAGCAAACAGACATCACTTCACGTTGTCAGCACAATCGAAAGCTTGAGCGGGACAACATCTTGTGCAGATCCTGTAACATGTTCCGCCATATAATCTAAATTAGTTGAACACGTTGCAGCAAATAAGGTGCCCGATCTCCACCCTGTAGTGATTACAAAATACGATCAGTTTACTGCTGGAATAAGGCTGATGACGTGAACTTGTCATACTTGCCGTATCCAAGGAAAACATCACTTTATGCGCCACCTATCCATGAATGAGTTGTTGAATGGATATTGTTTGCACGAAAAACCTTGCCTGCGAGGAGCCTCAGAGAACACGGAAATCAGGATGATCGCAAGATGGCAAGAGTCTATGAGCAAAGCATAGCAATAGAGCAAGGGGATTCAATCGCATATCCGTTCTTCCATTGCTCTACGAGTCTCGAGCTCGTCAAAGGAAAATAGGTGATCGGAAATGAAGAAGTCGGGCCGGTGGGAATGTGGTGACCTGGCACGGAGCGAATGGATGTGGCCAAGGAGAAATTGATCTCGATCTGACCACGTGGGGTGCAGATCTCGATGGCGAGATGTGAATCTATTGGAAATGAACCTGATTTTGCTCGCAATTACTCACACGTTTGCTTCCCCTTCTTTGCTCTCGTCTTCGAACGCTCTCCTCCTCGCCCGCCTCTGTGCATTTCTTTTTTCTCTCCCTCCTCTCAAAGATGAATGTCTCTGATCTCCTCCAGGACTCGCCCTCCCAGCACCGGAGACGTCCACCCCCGCTGCAACACGACTCTCCCCCGCCAGCCCAATCAGCCGCCCCATCTCTCCCCTCCGCCTCTCTCTCCCCCCAATCTCAGCACCAGCCACAGCGCGCCCACTCACATCCCCATCCTTCTCAGCCTCCGCCCGTCTCGCAGGCCCCGCATCCCCCTCAGCCAAATCCCTACTACCCTTCCCACCACTTCTCTCGACAGGACCCTCCCCCGATGCATCGCATCACCCCCCGTCCACCCTCGCAGATCCAGTCCTCTCGCATCGATCCAACCCCTGCAATGGCAAGCTTGCAACATCCATCTCCCTCCGCCCCTCCGCCTCACGTGCACCCGCACGCTTCCTGGGGTCTTCCCCCTCCATCGCGTCAGGGGTCCTCCCCCCTTGCTGTGTCCAATTTGGGCCCACCCGCGTCACTCCATGCCCGCACGTCCCACCACCACCAACCCCCTGCTCAAATCAAACCGGCTATGCCCGGCTCAGGTATGACTCCCTCGCACCGGCCCCTCCGGAGACCCGCTGATCACGTCCCTATCTTCCACGCTCCCCCCGCTTCGGCGTTTGTGCGCCGCTTTTTTCTGATGCGTTAATCCGTCCACTCAGACCGTAGCCCTGTAGTGCAGCGTCCACATGCAAGCGGCAGCTCGACCCCCTCAAACATCGGTGCGTCATCCCGATCTCGCTCTTTGTGCCTCCACTCACCTCCGTCGCGCCATACAGCCGCACACTCCCCCCCTTCAAAAACCCTGTTGACAAATGCGGCTGGCGTCCTCATCCTCGATGAACGCACTGCAGACGAGCAAATGGCCAGACCTTCTGTGCAGGCACAAGTCCAAGCACACACTCCATCCTCTGCCCATCCCAGCACCCCTACCGCCAGCTTCAAGTCCGGCAGAGACAGAGAAAAGGAATGGGAACAACGTGAGCGCGAACGTCAACATGAAGATATGGACTTCATCCGTCATGCAGCCAGAGAACGTGTCGTCGGCCCTTTCGACAGAGAACGAGACAGGGAACGGGCCCTCCCATCTCCACGCGAACGTCCACTTGCGTCTCCTCATGATCGCTCCATCCCTTCTGCCCATGATCGTCCTTTAGCACCCGCCCATAACAGACCAATTCCCTCCCCTCACGAGCGCGACCACCCTTCACACCACATGCATAGAATGTCTCCGCTTGCTCGTGCTGCCCCTGCCCAAGCACCTCCGCTGCGAACTCCTATCCAAGTACAACAGTCACCTCCAGGCTCAAACCATCGGATGGTCGTTGGTCCTCCGCACGACCGTATGCCCCCTCCAGTCGAGCGAGACCGGATGCCCCCGCTTCCTCACGAACGTCCACCCCACGATAGGGACCGCATACAACCACCGCCGCACAACTCACATCCACACAGGCAAGGTCCACCTCATCTCCCAGGACAGGGCCAATTCCAGAGTCAGCCTCCCGAATGGGACCCAGTGCGGGAGCGTGAGCGCGACATGTCCATGAACGTGGGTGGCCCTCCACGTGACCTGGAACCGACACGCGACCCCGAATATGGGTACCATCCCGATCTTGACCGTGCTGCTTATCTAAGAGACCGGGAACGCCAGCGGCTAAGAGAGGCATCCAGGGACTCTGCCGTACTTCTTCCCCAACGCGAACGCGACATAGTCCCGCCAGGTCAGAGAGACATCGCCGCGCAAAGGGAGAGGGAGAGGGAGAGGGAAATGCTCTCCGCACGCGACCGCGAGAGAATGATGGAACGCGAGCGCGAACGGGAACTAATGTCGAGGGAGATGGAGGGATTGCCGATGCTACAGCGAGAAAGGGACATGCGGGAGCGGGACATGCACATTCAACGCGAACGAGAACGCGTGGCTGGGATACACCGCGATGGTGAAACTGGACCAGGGATGCCTCCTCGAGTTTACGATCGCGAGAGGGAGAGAGATCGCGAACGCCGCACATATTCCCGTGTGCTATCACCTCAAGAGGTGAACATTGGCGGAGCATGCGTACAACCCCTTGCTAGCACGGGTACGACTGGACCAGGAGCCCCCGGACCACACCATCCTCCTCCACCCTCGCATGATCAACATGTGAACGATCGTGAACGTCAACTCGCTTGGGAACGAGACAGGGAGCGCGAGCGCGAGATGGACCGTCGACAATACCGTGAAAGGATGCCCATCTCCGATAGAGAATATATAGGTGTCTCGGCGTCGGAACACGACAACGAGCGCATCACTCTCGCTGACAGGGAGCGTGCCATGGTTGAACGAGACAGGGCGACGTACGAGCGCGATCGAATGGCCCTCTCGGAAAGAGACCGCGAACGAGACAGGCCCGAGAGAGAGCAGATGGTGGAAAGGGATAGAATTTTCGTCGAGCAAGAACGTATGGTCGTCAATGACAGGGACCGCGGCGTGCATGACCAGGAGCGCGCTCTACCTTCCGAACGTGTTTTCGAGCGTGAAAGGGCCATACTGGAACGCTCCGACCGTGACCGCGTACCCATGCGGCCTCGCTTTGACATGGAACGTGAACGGGCAGAGGCATTCGAGCGCGAGAGAGAGCGTGAACACCTTGAAGCCATGGAGAGGGAGCGGGAAAGGGGATTTCCAGCCGCCAGCACGAGTGGACCTGGCCGTTCTAGGGACAGGGAAGGCGACAAGGATCGAAAGACTGCCGACGTCCCGGTGGTTGAGCGCGAACGTGATGAGCGTCCTCCCGTTGAACCTGGAACGGACCGAGAATTGGTTGAAAAGCACGAAAGGGAACGACTGGAACTCATGGAACGCGAACGAGGTGGTGCGACGGACAGGGAGCGGGAGCTAATGAATGCTGCGAACCGCGAGAGAGGGCATACAGAAGCCGAGCGTGAACGCTTCGAGGCCCGTGAACGCTTCGAGATGCTTCAACGGGAAATCAGCGAGCTCGTTGAGCGCGAGAGGCTCGGAGGACTCGACGTCGTGGAGCGGGAGCGTCTCGCGAGGTTGGAACGCGAAAGCTTTGAGCTTTTCGAGCGGGAGAGACTGGAGATGCTCGAACGTGAGCGGCTGGAGATGCTTGAACGGATGCCCAGTGCCGAGGAACTCACGAAAGCCAGGAAGGAGAGAGAGAAGAAACCATTTGTCAGCCTTGGAACATATGTTTGGCCACGGACGCCCTTCCCTTACTATTTCCCGGAATGGATTCCTACGCCTGCCGCTGAAGAAGACAAGCCAGTCGGGGCCAAAGCAACGGAGGCTGGCTCCAACTCGTCCTCCTTAGCCCCTACATCCACACCGCAGCCTACCCCTGCAACCACTCGGATACCCACTGAGCTCCGTCTTACGATTCTTGTTCCACCATCCTTTCTACCGCCTGCACGACCTCAGAAGTTCCGTCTTTGGGGAGGCGGTCTACCTCCCCCGCCACCTTTCCCGTACACACCTTCGATATACTCGTTCTCGCGACGTCGTGTATACACAGACGACTCAGACGTGATTCAATGCGCAGTGCACGCCGGTCTATTGACGTGGAGTGGTATCGCTCGAGCAAAAAAGGATGGTCGAACGATACGCGTTGTACTCGCTCTCGTACCTACTCTGGCTTCGGCATCTGGAGCTGTCAAGAGCGGAGAAAGCGATAGCCGTGTGGGCATGAGCAGCCTTAGTGTCAACGGCCACTTGAACGGAACTTCCAGTGTTCCTCGTACACGCACCAATACGCCTCTCCCGCCGCCAGCTTCCTCAGTTCCTTCCGCATCTTCCTCCAGTAACGACCCCAAACCCCCCGGTTACGCGGGTGGCGTTTGGGCGAGCCGTTTCATTGGTGGTTGGGGCGAATCATTTTATGGCGAAGAGAGTGCTGGGAGAGGCGAGAATACTGGCCGAATGACGAGTTTCGAAGAAGCCGAAGATGACGGAAGAGGGTGTGTCAGCTGTGGTTGGGGATGGGGCCATGATGGGAGTGCATTCGAGGTCATCGATGTCGATGTCGTAGGGGTTTGTCTGCTCATTCGTTCACCTGTACGTCTCTGGCTGACTTGTTGCCATAGCAAAATGCACACGTTGCTCCTGGTCTTGGGATTCGTAACCGTGCACAGCGGTTGGCGGAGTATACGCAGCGTCGCACTGACATTCTTGGTCTTTCCCCGCCGCCATCTCCCCCGCTCTTCGATGTGACAAATACTCAGAAGAGGAGAAGGCTTAATGTCGACTTTACCGAGATGAAGAAGGCAGGGTTGAGTGAGATGTCCACAATCACCAAGGAAGCGAGGAAGATGCAAGCGCTGACGATCTCTTTTGGTGTTCCCGATCTAGGGAAGTGCAAATCTGGAATTGGGTATGTTTTAAGGTGAACCGCTTCCCATACCCTTACTGATCCATCGTCGCAGGTTCAAATACGACGCGCAAGTAGTACAGAGCGCTCTCTTCCCTCACCTTCACCGAGGGTCAATCGTTTGCCCACCGCCGGTCAAACGTCGGAAGATTACTATGGCCCGAGAAATCCAAGCAGACGGCGACGTGGAAATGGATTCCGCCGCAGAGTTGCGGAGAGGAATCGTACTCGAAAGCTCGAAAGAAACCTACCTCGTCACTCAGAGCATGCACGAAAGCAAGGAACGATACACACTTTCAGTGTTGAATCCACCACCTTCGGATGTATCTCAACCTTGTCGATGGGCGCCATCGATAGCACCAGCAGATGTCCCCTCAAAAGATACGCCCACATTCGCCATCCCCGTGGCCTCCGAGGAACGCAAGACGCCTACTGCTGACGCACCTCCGAATAGGGCTATGATGGACCCTGGGACGTCCCTGGACGATCCATCCAAAGTCAAGGAGGCCAACGCATCACCGAAACCCCCATCCATACTCCTCCCACACGCAGGCCCCAAACATACTGTGCGCGTCCTACGATCGAACCTCTGTGAGAACGACTTTTCCTTTGAGAACGATATCATTGTCATCAACAAGAGCTCGCGACATCCGGTGGGCGATGGGCACATGGTTGTGGATGGCGACAGGGAAGAGGCTGCGCTCAAAGTGAGGGTGTTGAGATGGAGATGGTATACGGGGCCATGAGTTTGCGACGATTCTAGGATCGCATGAGCGCGCTGGTGATTGAATCGGGACGGTGGTTGGTGGATCATCGATCAGGTCATGCATATGTACGGAATGTTTTCGTTCTCGCTCCGGTTTTCGATGCATAATAGACTTGCTAATTCGCCATGTTGGGTACTTGACGTGTCGTTAAAGCTAATTTTCATGTTGACAGCCCGAATGACCAGACGAGTGAAACCGAGCTTGCGACAGTCGACTAATTTCTGCTGAGCCGAGGCTCCGTCTTGATCACGCATGCAACATGAGCTCTTTGAACATGATCCTCTTGCGTAAAAAAAGCCGTCATAATCTCTGACCAAATCGTGCAAAAGTTGTGCACTCGATCACTAGATTTATCTTGAAAGGGAGGAAGGGATGCATTTTGAGGTCGAGAGCATGCCGTCGCACATAAGCCTAATCACATAAGTGCCACGCATACATAGTGGGGTTCCGCTCTGGGAACTGCACGGGAAGGATGGAATATACATTTATTTCTAGGAAAGACGGTCAGTTCCGCGAGTCCCGAGTCCTCCTCCGACAAGGATGGTTAAAAGAACCCACCAAGATGATTCCATCGAACCTCTGCTTGAACCAAGACATCGTGTCATCCTTGGTAACCCGGTGTGAAAAGCCAATCCGAGACCTGCGCTCTTTCCTCTTGGCTACGCGCATCCCGGGTCTCCCCATGACCACGTAAAAGTCCATACCAAAGATACCGATCCCAGGGTCATACCGCGCACCGAGATCGATGTGCTCCTGAATTCCGAACCCAAAGTTACCCGTGTCCGAAAAGTTCTTTCGTCTGAGCTCGTATTCTTTGACTTTAAGACCCCGCTCGAGGATTTCTTCGGCTTTGGGTCCACGGATGGTGACGTGGACGGCAATTTTTTCGTTTCGACGGATGCCGAACGTGCGGACAGTGTACCGGGCTTTGGAGGTGACGGGCGTTTGGCCGGTGAGCTGTTCCAAGACTTTGGAGGCACGGGTCAGGCGATCACCAGATTCACCGACGCAGATGTCTGTTCAAGGGGGAAGGGCGTCGGTGTCAACTCTGGTACACTCGAGTTGTGAACGTACTGATGACGAGCTTATCGATTCGGAGCTCCTTCATGGGGTTGGTTGGGGTCGTCTTTTGCTCGGCCTGGGTGACGCAATTTAATGCGTAGGATACGGGAGACGTCGGGCTAGAAAGTACTTGCCATGGCGGTCGTCGTCTCAGCGTTATCTTGTCGCTGTCGAGAGTATGTAGACGGGCTTTTGCCAGTATGGCGAGTGTGGCTGAAACCTTAATCGGGTCTACTGTGTAGTCGTTCGGCACTTCCCGATATTTAGTTGAGTGTACAAGTGATCGTAGACTATGACCCAAGTGACACGAAACCGTACAACGTCGACACCTGGTCCGTCATTTCGTTCCCGCAAATAGCCTGACGCCTTCGCCATCAGCAACGCCAATAAACTGAGCCCGTCCGGAACGCGCGAGCACGCTAATCGCTCTGCGTAACAGCGGAACGGGTAACGCAGAGAGAGGGGATGGGATGGGTGGATCCGTTATTTCATAAAACGTCAGTATCGTGTTTAACTGGCCTGACGCCATCGCCTTTTTGTACCAGGTGGATCAGTGCGTACTGGCAGAAAACAAATGAGGAGCTGAATCACCCATGCATGCAGTGCCTCCGCCCACTCTTCGGGTTGTCTCCAGAGCAACAATACAGAACGTGTTTGCTTTGCAGGCTCGTAGATGGCCAAATTTCTGGTCACAAGCGCGGCGATCAACGAGGAAAGATAGGAAGGGAGCACACGGCCTGCGCAGTTAGGAAGAAGTTCAAAAGGGCTCATACACGGGGGGAAGCGACTTACGATTGATTCTCTCATTGCGTAGTATTTCGTCCCAGTCGCTTCCCGGTCCTTCGGCGTCCTCGACGCGTAGGGTAAAGAGTCGACGGTGTCGTGCGTACGAGAGGATCAGTCGGGTCCAATGATCAATGAAGAGGCTCTGGGTGCTCGGAGTTGGCTGTTCTCTGGTGTGAACGTTCAATCTGGTTGTTCTGCTACGAGGATGGCACAATCTCACGTAAAGAAGGGAGGAGCGGCGTGGATAGAGGGCAACAGGAAGCCTGTTTTATGGATCAGTGAGCCTGGTGATGTCCTGGAAGTATTTCCATGTACCTGACGGTGTGGTGTGAGACGCAAGTTCCATTTGCACAGATGCAGGTACATGTCAAAGACGGTCTAGTACACCCAGGAAGGAAAACTGGGCAATTCCGGTTCATCACGCATACATTAGGCTAATGTACATTCTGAAGTGGGTATGAGCAATTATACATGTCCTCCACCGTGACCAGCACGTCTATATCAGTTCTTCGAATTGAGCTTTTGTCTAGAGCCAAGCCCAACGGTGCCTTTGATGTGGCCCTGACTATCAATCGCCAACGTACCTCCGGCCAGCTTGCGATCTCCAGCACCTACTGACATTTTCACCTTGACAATCTTGCTTCCGCCGGTCTGCCTGCTTCTATGCTTTCGCTTCCGAGCAATCCCAGATGTTGGTCCGCTCAAGGTCTCCAGTCCAAGATTCCAGTCGGAAGAAAAGTGAAAAATTGGCTCGGGTGTTTGATCCCCCTGGAGATCGATGAGCATCGCAAGCTATCTCCGGCACTTCCCTTTTCAGAGCTACTCCAGCTTACCCTCTGTTCTCCTTTGATATCGGGATCACTGAGCTGAGTCTCATCTTCATTCTCATTCTCGAACTCGAAATCCTCGTCACCCTGGACACTGAATCGATCACCCTTGACTTTACAAGCTTCATCCAGCCATCCAAAGTCAGGTCCGTCTTGATGCAAGATATCAGGGGCATTTGCATCAACGACCATCAATGAGTCGTCCTCCTTCTTGGATAATAGGTCACGGCTGGCATTCTCGATTGCCTTTCTTTTCTTCTTTTCGAGATTGCACTATAGGTTGTGAGCCCAGAAACAAAACTGATGGCGATCAAGATACCTTGTGTTTATACTGCTCTATATAACCTTGGAATTGTTTCACTCGCTCAAGTTGTACTTGTACCTCCTTTAATGCTTGCTCCAGAGCCCTAGACGTCTTGAGATTTTGAACTTGGAGCTTCGCCACTTCGTCTTTCATTCGATTGCTCTCTTCCTTCGCACGTGTAGAATTGTCCGCTTCCCTCGCCAGTCGTTCCTCTAGCAGGTCGTATCGACCACGAAGATGTTGTATCGTTTGCTTTTGGTGAGCACCATCTCGGCTTAGGGTATCTATTTCATCCTGTAATTCAGTAAACCGATCTGAGCAATTTGCATGGGCGGCCTTGGCTTCCTTGAGTTCTCTAATCAGTCGCGTGTGAGCGGCTTCAGCCGTCGAGTGACTAGCAGTCTGGGTTCCAGTCGACGGTTGAGCAGGTGCAAGGAACAGGGGAAAGGCCTCTTTTCTTCTGACGGGTTTGCGACAGGTGGGGCATGAAAGATGAGAGTGTCCATGGTGAGCGAAATGTTCCCCTAAGCATGGCTCGCAAAATCCGTGGCCTATCGAACAAGAGCAAACGCGTTTGGTCAGCACGCACCGAAGCAGAACTAAAAGGCGTTCATGGCGCTACCGCATTCGAAAACGAGTATATCGTTGATGGAGACCGCATCGAGGTGAATAGGACATTCGACGAGCAGGTCGCCCATTCCGCTTATTGTTGTGGATCGAGTCGCGTTAATTGTCTAGGTCCCGAGTCCCGACCACCTCGCGTCTTTCTTGTACTACATACACAAACCACGTCGTCGTGGGCCCCGACCACTACACGAGTTGCTCCAGACTGATCTGCAGAAATTTTTGGACTAAAAGACACATATAGGTGGGCCCGTACGCCGCAGATCATAGTTCTAACCAAGAAATAAATCGATCAGCCTTTCTCCAGCAGATCATCTCCCCACAGCTCACTACAATGAGTCCTCACGTCCCGCTCCTGCCTCGGATAATGAATGTCAGCCCACAGATATCTGACAATGTCTGATAGCTCTACCTATGCTAGTGCCCCTTTCGATCACGAAAAGGCAGATATCATCTTGCGTTCGTCGGACAACATCGATTTCTGCGTCTTCAAACTCTTCCTCTCCCTTGCATCACCTTTCTTCGAAACCCTCTTCAACATTCCTCAACCTGAAAGCGGTCAGGAGGTCAGAGATGGTCACATTGTCGTTCCGGTAACAGAGGACAGCAAGACCATCGATGCCCTCCTCCGTTTTTGCTACCCGTGCACCTTGGCGGAAGACCCAGGATAGAGGTGTTGAAAGATGTGATGGATGTTCTGGAAGCTGCCAGGAAGTATTCTCTCGACATCATCGAGAAGAAAGCTCGCCAGGCAATCGTAAACCCCAAAATTCTCGAGGTAGAACCTCTACGATGCTTTGCGATCGCACATTGGGGTCGTTTACGAGAGGGGACGCTGCTCGCCGCGAAATACACATTGGCGCTGCCGCTCATCCCGTCGTGGTTCCAGGAGATCGAGCTGATCACTGCAACCGATCTGCTTTCACTGCTCACCTACCACAAGCGGTGCGGGTGATGCTGTATATGGGCTGAGGCTCGACCTTTCGTGGATCACATCTCATTACAGGAGTTCGCAAGCCTGCTCCTGGTTGTCTGACAGATTTGTCGCTGGCAAATGTTCGTGTCCAAGATCTCCCACGCCCAAATACAGATTGTTTGAGAGCTACTCACTTCAATGGTGGGAAGACTTCATGCAGGAAACGTTCGCGGTACTACGAGAAAAACCTTGCGCGGCGACCGTGAGGAGTCTCGCAACAAGACCGTGCAGAGCGTCAAAGAGCGTAACTGCGTAACTTGCTCTGCCAATATCACGGAGGGGATGCGTGAATTCTCTGACTTATTCACAAGGAAAGTGGAGGAAGTAGTTTCTCGGGTGAGCTGATGCTAGTATCGTACCAGTGAGGGGACGGTGAGGACCTGACACTCCAACAACAGATTGAGCTGGATTTCTCTGCGCCAAAAGTTTCAGAGCACAGAAGCTCGAAAAAGGGTAAGAAAAGGCATTAACATAACCTTGCACGCGTGGCGATTGTCAGCGCGAAACGAGATACAGCATTGGTTGTTTTCGTGTGAGAGTTTCACAAGTACGAGTACAGAAATGTCATGTGCAACTTGAATATTGGGATGATCACGCGTTTGTACACGCTGTCAAGCGCTGGTGGAACGCCAGCATTCCACGTTTTACGGAGTGGGTGCTTGAACTTTACACCTGTGAAGAACTGTTATTGTGCTCCATGGGTATCATTGAAGGAAGCTAACGAGAAGATATGACGAGCATTAAAACACCATAGGTCCGTCAGTATGCAAGGACAGGTGCAGGCAACTCCTGGTATATGATCGTATATCGCTTCCAATCTAGATATCATTCTTCCTCACTCTGATCCTGCAAGAAGGCCATGATGCTTGCTCGCGCATTCTGTGGCGGAATTGGCGTCGACCCATTTTCTAATCAAGCATAATTTCGCCCACCTTTTTACGCACGGATGCTTCCGCATCGCTGTCACCTTGATCCATGGACTCTGCTGTCTCAGACGAACCACGCAGTCCCTTTCCACTTCTCTTCATCGCTTTATCGAATTCCTGCACTTCTTCTGAGTACAAAGGATTTAATTTACAGTCCAAGTGGCCGAAGTTGTACCCACTGAGCTCTTGCGCCAATTCCCTCCGTTCTTTGATAGTTTTCGCCTTTTCCATGCTATATCGCGTTGTCATTCCAAGGTCACCAAGGATCGAATGAAGGCGTTTGATCTGTTGGGAAGGCTTGTCCAGTCCTTCGAACTCCTTCTTCCAGACCTTGCGCACACCACAAGCAACTACTATACTCTAGAAAAATTCCGTCAGCTATGCAAACTCTGTATTACTGCTTTACCTTCAGTTTGTTTACAGTCTCCTCCTCTTTCGACAAAGCTTCTTTTTTCTTCCCTCGTTTCGTCTTCTCATCTCTCTGGGGTTTCTCAGGCTGTTAATAAGGTTGGCAATAGGTGGACGAGGAACAAGAACAAAGCATACGTTTTCCTGCTCCTTCCGATGTCGCTTCGTCGGTGCTTCATCAATAACTGAAGATAACTCCGACTCCATCTGTATGGTGTTAACAAACCGTAACTACCCCCGCCAAGAAATACGCACTGGATCCCCACTCATTTTCTTTGCTTCTGAGACCGAGTGCTTCGGTGAAACAGTCGCAGACATCAGCTTGGAACCGAAGCTGGACAGGACAGGACCCTCGCCAGGATCCATTTCAATATCCGAATTGGTCTTGTTTGCTCTCTGCTGTCATTAAACGTGCGTGTGAGCGTGAATCAATCATAAGTATGTCATCTTGAGTTAAGATACCTGCTTCTGCTTTGGAGGTGACGACTTTGTGGACGTCTTCTCCTTCTTTGGTGAACGGACAGATTTTCGACCACTAGATTCTGGTGCAACCTCTTCGTCGGAGGACTCGATGATAGCCTGATGGTGACTTTAAACGACGACGGGTGACACAAGATTGTCGAGATAAGTCTACCTTGGACTTGTACTTCGTATCGCTTTCTGGTTTCTTTGACGTTTTGCCAGGCTTTGTTTGCTTGTCGACCGTCTTACCATTGTGCTACAGTCATAACAAAATCTCTCACCTTGGAAGGCGAACGCGCAGAGGCTTTCTTCGGTGACGATGCTTCATTTTCTGATGCGTTGTCTCCCTCTGGACGTTCCTCGTTTGAAGAGCGTGCCTGAACCGTCTATGTTTCATGTCATTACCAGTTCAGACAGACAAAGCGACAAACACACCGATCGACGCTTTCGCTTGCCAGCCTTTGCCGAACCATCTTCCTTGACCGCCTTATTCACTTTTTGCTTGGGAAAGTGAGCATCCCCATCGGACGGGTCCGAGTTGAAACTGTTCTAGTTCGAATTCAGCCAACAGCATAGCACAGGAGCGACGCTCTCACCATGGCTGCATACACGGTATCCTTTATGAAAGGCTTGTACGACTTGCTATGAAAGACGTCTTCCTCGAGACCATAGTGCGTCGCTATTTCTCGCAGTACGATGCGCACAGTCAGATCGCTGAAAACGACAATGCACGTCAAACCCATTCCGTGTCTACATAGAACTGCCGAAAAGTAAGCTTACCCGAGCCGATCGTCATCTCGTGCGCGTGTAAGGATGTCCATGATAACGCCATTGAGCTCTCGTTTGCTGGGAAGGGCCATAATGATGTGCGCTTGTCGACAAGTCCTAGCAACATGTCTACATCGCCACTCACGCGTATGTCACGTGATTGTAATCGCTAACAGGCTTGTTGATGTCGCATCATAAAATGTATATGTATTCTCCAGCTACACAGGACCAAAACCAGAAAATTCCGCAAAATTCCATATCCATATGCGATCCATGTTAACTACAGCTTTGACTTGACCGTAACAAGCGAAGCATTCTGCTGTAAAATCTTTGCAGCCTCTGATACCATATCGTCCACAATTTGTTGAGCAGGAAGGACATCATGAATAAGTGCAGCCACGCGTCCAATGAGCCATGCCCTGGCCTCCATCGACTTCTCCGGATGTTTTTCAAGATCGTGATTGACGGGTATGATACCCTTCGATGTCAACTCCTTTATTTCCTCTTGCCGGTTGTTGTTCCTACCAGTGACATGAGTGAATGCATACGAACGAGGCGTCTCGAGAGGTAACGTACCAATCGTCCACGTATGGCGTTCTGCGTACTCGCAATGGGCGGCCAGTGTAAATTAACGTCGTCACCGCGTCCTCGTAGCCTGCACTCAACACAGCCTCTTTGTGCGCTTTCGGTGCACTCGCCTCCTTGGACGTTACAAACCTCGTTCCTACCCACACAGCTTGCGCGCCCCACGCAAGGTTGGCGGCAAGACTTCGACCATCGAATACGGCTCCAGCACCAATGACATATATTGGCCTTCCTGTCAGTGGTGACTTGTGACCTTTGACCGCATCTACACATGCAGGGATGAGAATCGTGGCTGGTGTGTCGCCGGTATGTCCACCGCCTTCCCCGGCTTGGGCGCATATGAGGTCGACGCCTGCAGCGAGTGCTTTGGCAACGTGTTTCGGGTGTCCGACCATCTAAAGTTGATTAGTTTCAGATTCACCATCCGACGTTCGACCCCACATACATTCATTACGGGTATTCCCGCCCGGTGCAACTTCTCAACTGCGTTGAGAGGCGGAACACCGACGGCACAGACGAAAAGGGAGGCTTTCTCCTCGATAATAACATCGAGAAGCTCATTGAGCTGCCCATTTTGATAGTCGTACTGGTGACTCACGTGAGTGACGGCACGCCTGGCGAAAAGAAAGACATGACGTACGTTCGTCTTGCGTGCATCGCCTCCGACCTGTGGGATGAGGAGGTCGACACCAAAAGGAGCACTGGGGTTCTTCAGGTCAGCCTTGATGGCTTTAATCTGGGTCCCCGTGAGTGCGCATGTCCGGGGTAGGAGATCCGCGCATACCTGCTGTCTTAGCACCCTCGGGGTGTACCCATGACCACCGATGACGCCCAATCCACCAGCATTAGTGACTGCCGCTGCGAGTTCCGGCCCAGCCGCTACATTCATGCCTAGGTCGCAACCATGAGTTACCCGGAAACGTTTTAATTGCACGATGCGTACCAGCAAGTAGAATAGGATGTTTGATTCCAAACATCTTGGTTATCGGGGTGGTGATTGTGGCCATAACGTACGAAGGGGCGATAAAGGTTTGGCCAGAAGAGCAGGGGACGATGTAGACTGCTTACTTGAACTCTGACGGCCATTTATACTTATGTAATCGAATGCACCGGCCGGTAGCAATCATGATCCGGATTTGCCGAGCCCTTGACATGCCTGATGGCAGGTGATATCACTCCGCAGCAAAAATCAGTATCATTAGAGATGTTAAATATCCGGGGTATGGACAGGAATAATGAACCATAAGTATGGAAACGAGTGTATTGGATACATGAATTGACAACCGTCCGTGAGGAAACTCGGAACAACCACCACCCATGGAGGAAAAACAAAGCTTACGAGCCCAAGCTCGCATCTTCAAAGTCAGTAACCGATGGTGATGACTCGGCACCCGATTGCATAAGTCGGCGCAGCCGTGCCAGTTCGGCGGCGAGGGTCCTGGTGATGAACTATCAGCAGTTATCCATGGGAAAAGGCCATTTCGACTCTTACTCGGCGGTTCCAACAGCTTGTTCGGTACGATGAGATTGTTCCCCGACCTGTGTTTTGAGTCGCATTATCTCTTCCAGAAATTTGTCTTCGATTTCCTTCCGAGTTTTGGATTGTTCGGTCTGGAGGTCTTTCACCTTTGTCTGGGCAAGCTGGGCTACCTTCATCTCCTCTGCCAGTTGCTTGTACTTCTTGCCAATCGTCTCCGCCTCTTTCTTTACTTTCTCCTCCCGCTTCCGCATTTCATCTCTGAGTCGGTCTGTCTCATGTTTCCAGCTCTCGGTCATACTTTTGATGCTATCGCGCAATGTGATGTATTCTCGCTCAGATTTTTGAGATAGCGCGGTCGACTCCGCAAGCGCAGTTTCCATCTCACGCAGCGATCGTTTCGACGTAGTGGTCTCCGTCTTGAGTTGCGATTTCAGAGTAGCAGCTTCTGCCTCGGCCTTGCGTGCCCTCTCGAGAACCTCCAGAAAGATAAGATAAGATCACAGTAAATAAAGGCATACACACCTCTTGAAGCAGTCGTTCTTTGCGCGCAACGACATTGTTCAGACCTTCATTCTCGAGTCGAAGCCGTTCTCGACCTTCTTTCAAGTCCTCCGTCTGACGTGTTAGCTGCGCAACCATGCGTTGTGAAAGGCGAAGCTGGGCTTTAGTGTTCTCGAGTGCGTTCCTTGCATTGATGACACCAGTTTGAAGGTCCGCCAGAACCTTGGAGGTCCCTCCAGGGGTAAGTGAAAACCGACGGTTCGGAGATGCTGGCGCCTGGAGAGAAGGTGTGGAGCTAAGGTTCACGGGGTTGTTGGCAACACTTGGATCTATTGGTGCTATCGGAGGTGTTTGAGGTGTGTGGTTAAGGTTCGGAGATAAGCCATCATCAGCTAACGCCCGTGCATTCCCTTGAGGATAAAGTGTTCGAGGGATAATTTTCTGGGAGTGTGTAAATGAGTACTGACCGACTGACGCAACTGGTATGCCTGGTGAAACAACATCCATTAATGCGGTTGAGACTTCAGTCAGTGAAAGACCTCTAGCCTTTGGCCGGTAATGACGCACGACTGAGTGTACGGGTAGGACTAGAATTTCGCTTGACGGGATCTTTAGTGTTTGACAGGCTCCCAAAGTCCACTGGAATGCCTTCTGGAATGCCTTCGGCCTTGAAGCTCGGCGTCGCGCTCTCGCGCCGAGGCAATGGAAGGTTTGAGTCACGACCAGCCAGACTTTGCAACACATCAAAGCTAGATCTGCGCCTCGTTTTGGGGGTTGAAAAATTGGCGTTAAAGCTAGAAGGAGGCGCGCTGATATCGAGGACGTCGTCGGGAGGGTTGGATACATGGTGGGAGGACGCCATAAAGCCCGGAGGGAGTGGACGTGGACCACGTAAAATGATATTCTCTAGGTTGTGTAACTGAGCCTGTTGCTGTCGAATAGAGTGCTTCAAGGTTGACATATGATTCCGAACAGCCACTACATAAAAGAGAACGAACCAGGTAGAATCGGAGTGACAAAGAATTCAGAACGAACTATGTTGAAAAGTACCTGGAACGTTCAGAGAGACTGACGGACTCGACGTGCGTGCAGAACGCAATGAATCGCGCGACGAAGACCTGGATAATGGACGATGAGTAAAAGGAGAATCAACTGGACCAGACATTCAAAAGTCAGTGAAGTGAAAGGATCGTGATGGTCAGTCTATCGACCAGACTCCAAGCTTAGAGCTGAAAAGCCGACTACTAAGACGCGGACCGAGGAGCTAGTCGCAGTGACGACGCTGCTAGTAATGATGGTAGTCAGTCAAAGTTGACAAGTGTAACGCTTCGGCTGGAGGTCCATATTTGCATTTGTTAGGAACATTAACGCGATCACGTGATGACCGATCATGCCAAAATGCTAGAGCGACGCGTCGAACGGAGACAGCAACCTCGTCCCAGTTATCATGGCCGACTGTGGCATCTGCCTCGACGTGCTGCGAAATCCAGTTTCTGTTCCGTGCGGTGAGTATCACGGCCTCCATTCAATCATCGCTCACCGTGCCTCTAAGGACACGTCCTATGCGAAAGGTGTCTGCGGGGCCACATAAGTACTGGCGCAGACGCACTCAAATCCGCGTGTCCTACGTGCCGCAAACCATTCCACATAGGTTTCTGTTTATTTTGTTATGCCTGCACCAAGGCTAACCTTTTCCTTCAGCAACACCTGACTTGACATTCGTTCCTCAAAAATATCACGATTTCATTTTGCCTTCTGTCCGCAAAATATACATGGATATCCCTTCACTCGCCGAAATGACAAGGGAAATTGACACGCTGACACAGCGTCTCGAAGCTTTCGCTAAGGAGAACGAACATTTGCGCCACCGCTGTGAACATTACAAAAATATGTTCATAGACATGGAATCAGAACAGCGTACCATTATCGAACGAGAGGCAGAAGCACAACAACAAGCGCTTGGTCTACGCGAGAAATATGATTCCTTGAAGAAGAAATACAGGGAAGCTCACTCACGGTGAGCACTCGAACGTTAGGTTGACCGTCGGACCAACTACATGTTCGCGTTGACAGCGACAATGCGTACAGTGCAACGCCGTCCCAAGATGTCAGCTGTAGAAGTAGTCAGATCTTTGACACTTCTCGCGATATCCTCCCCAAAGCAGAAGAGCTTCCAGTGTCTCTCCAGGAGTTGAACCCGAATCCACTCAGACCAAAACGTGCACTGCCCAAATTTCGTTTGTCGAATAGTACATACCACAAAGACGGGTCAGGATCACATTTAGTCAAGAGGCAACGCACACACCGACACTCAGAAGTTGGTTGCAGCAGCCGGCTCCCGAGAGTAGTCTTGAAAGGCGAAAACGAAGAGGATGAGTAGCGGGTAGCCTATATTCAGATCTGTACTACTAGTATACGTTCGACGAGATGCTTGCTCGGTCTATTGTATAACCTTACTGTATTACCGCGCGTGTACCTGCCGACAATAAGTACCATGGCATGTAACCAGCTAGTGGTATGTGGTGTCCCCCAACATAAGGTTCAGCATAGGCCGATTGAAAATAGTTCGCGTGCGCTCACCGTTTGAGCGTCAAATGACTCACAGATCACGCAATCAACTGTCGCGTCGTCGCACCCCGCTCGCTCGCGCACCCACCCCAGACGGCGACGACATGATGCGATGTCACGGTCGTTGCACCTCCCTCGCTCGCTCACCCACCCACTCCACTTGCTCGCCCATCCCGGACGATGGCGACTCTGTGTCTGACGCGATATGACCGTGATAGTGGATGTTGCTGTCACGGTACTGAGTGAATGAATGAATGGCCGTCGGTCCAACTTTGAAGCTAGAGTCACGCGGAGTGACCCGAGTCGCGCCCCGTCTTCATGTCGCTGTCAACATGTTGGAACGCCGCGACCTGTGCTGTGCTGTGCTGAGCCGAGTCTGTTTGAACTTTCTCCCGAGTTTGTTCCCTCTGCGTGCAGCTGCATGACACTTTGACGCCCTGTCCTTTATGCCATCTTTACTGCGACCGTCGGTCACATCCGGCGCATTCGATGAGTACGACCACTCCTCTATTCGTAATTATCGGTCCGATAAGTTCATGCAATTGCTGTCTCCGTTTCCCGTGTTATCCAGAGGGGGTACATGGCAGACGTGACAAAAGGAAAATACAAATTCTGCAAAGGCACTTACTACGATGTCCACCAACAAGGCCAAGCTGGAATCCCTCTTGAAGTTAATCAACTCGACCGCTCAGGACGCTATTGCGGAGTACGAGAAAGCTGGGAATGATGTGCCCTCCATTGACTCCACTGAACCTCACCCCTTGGACAATGCCACCGACAATACTGCGCTGAAGAGTGCCCTTCGGACTCTTGAAGGTGCATGCGCTCAGCTGTGCAGTACCCTTGCACCCCCTTCTCACACCGTTATCAATGTGTGCCACGATTAACCCTTCTCGATCATACCAATGTTGATGCATCTCACCCTTAGCTCGTGCAAGCATATGACCACGCTTGCCTCCGCGTTGCTCTTCAAGAAAACATTACCGACATCCTTGTGGATTACCCTTTGGGTATTCACGTCGACGAACTGTCCAAGATTGTCAAAATAGATCCAAAGAAACTTGCGCGTTTGTTGCGTCTTCTGGCCACCAGAGGTTGCTACAATGAAGGTTGTCGATCCTTGATCGAAGAATCCCTCGCTTATGTGGCTTTTTTTCCAGTGGAGACCAATACCTTTGCAAACAACCGTTTGTCTTTGGTTCTCCACAGCGAGAACCCCGTCCATTACATGGTTAACCACCACATCCGTTCGATTGCAAGGGGCGCCTCTGTGTTGTATGAAACCCTGAAGGATCCAAAGACTGCATACTCTGAGGGCTCTGAGCATGCCCCTATAATGTATGCGAACAATAAGGAAGGCATCGCTAGCACGTTCTTCGACTGGATCACATATGACGTAAGGAAATGTTCATTATATGTGCGAATATATCGTCCCACACCTTGTTCCAGGAGAGTCGAAGAGAGGTGTGTTGTGGTTGTGAGGTACTTTGGCACATCTGGGACTTAACGGTGTACACAGGCTTATCACCAGGCTATGAAAGGGATCAGCGGTATCATGGGTTCTCTCGCAGTCTTGACTAGTGCGTACCATTGATGAGATTTGCAATGCTCACTTCATCTCTCAATCAGAATTCCCCTTTGAGAAATATTCGACTGTCGTCGACGTTGGTGGAGGAATTGGTGCTTTTTCCCTTCCTCTCGCGAAAACACACGAGCATATAAAAATCACCATCCAAGATCTACCAAATGTTCTCGCCCATGCCCGAGACGTGAAAACTCTTCTTCGCAGTCATCCAATATGATGGCTCAATATTTTGCTAGATTTGGGCAAGAGATTGTCCCAAGGTGGTCCTGGAGAACCGGATCGAGTTCTTCGAGCTGGACTTCCTCACCCAGGTTCCCGTCAAAGGCAAAGACATCTACTACGTGAGTCTAAGTCAATCTTGCTGACTGCGACTCCTTGTGCTGATTAATCGGAATGGGACCTGGGGTAGCTCCGCAATGTCATCCATGACTGGCCCGATCAGAAAGTGGCGCTAATCTACCGCAATCTCCGTCAAGCATTAGGACCCCACAGCCGCCTCCTCATCCGTCAGTGGAGACTGTTTAGTACCACGCCACCAAACTCACGTCCACGAACAGATGACTACGTTCTTCGTGAACTCAGTCGTAGAGAAGCCGTGGCCGAAGCTGCATCCCTTGGAACTGCCATAGTCAGTATTCCTCGAATTTTTGACCGAATCTCTGATCGCTCCTCCGTATATACAGGCGCCTGAACCCCTGCTTCCCAACTTTGGGGTCGGGAGCATTCGTATGTACCAACAAGACCTGACAATGCTGATTGCACACGGCGCTAAGGAGCGCACGCTACGGAATACCTTGGAACTTGCGTAAGTAGGTTGGCGGTGTAGCCTTCCAATGACGTGACGTTGGACGATTTGCAGGACCGAAGCTGGCCTGAAGCTCGAGAAGATCTGGGACCTCGTAGAAACGTGTGTGCTTGAATTCTCGGCTGCGTGAGACATTAGGTAGCCAGCCGTGTATCATCAGCCTGCTTGTTGAATTAAGTACATGTGTGTTAGCTGTCTGGAGCCAAGAAATAGCGATGACCAACACTCCAAATCCGCTGTATCTAACGTCAACACTCGGTGAAATGACTGTAGCAATGTGCCAGCGAAGCCGACTCTCGTAAACATGTCACCCGCTGGCTAATAGTACTCTAGGGGAACGCCACTGGCAATTGGGGTGGCATCATGATCAGGTCATCATGTCACCTCACATCCACCACCGACTCAATCTGAAAAGCGGACATCCCGAGGCATTTTCGGATGCAATTTGGGCAAACGTTTTAACTTGTTTCATCTCTCGCCATGGCACTCTTCCTGTATGATTTCAAGGCGCGGGTGGTGACAAGCATCTTCCCACCCAGCCTCGGAAGTGCAAAAAAATCAGTATTTTCTTCCTAACACGTCAACAAGCACACCTGCAGTTCCCAGCTTTCGTGACAATCTCTCTTGACTTGCACCTCAAGAATTGAGCCTACAGCTTCATCCGTAGAGTTTTTGCCTTTTGAACTTGAATCGGAGAATCCTTATGGACTACCTTATAACCTCCAGGTGTTATCTCTTCAAACCATAAGCCAGATCTCTTGGATCTGGAGGTCCGATGACCAATACCCTTGGTCGTATCGACAGTTTTTGTCGGATAGCGATCACAACTTCCCTATGAACTACTGCCAAATTTTTATACTTCATTTGAGTCTATGGATATCTGTCTCGTATAAATTTCTCAGGTCTGTAGGATGTCGAGAATGTAGTGTTCTGAAAGGTTTGCATCGCACGAGCAGTTTACATGAGTAGTACTGCTAGTAGTGCGTCCCTACATGCTCATTCGTGTCGATTGGCTCAGTCTGGTGTATTTCTGCGGTCGCTGAAGAGCTTAGAATGGGTGCGTAGAGCTGGGTGTCATGTTGCTCTCACAATGGACACAGCCATCGAAGGGCATCTGATCTTCGTTCGCTGCATATTACAATGATTCACTATGTAGGTGGGACTCGGGAATCCAATCTCTCCGCGCGTCATGCGAATGTGAGACGAACAATGTCACTGTTATGGGAAGATTCATCTCGCATCGGGGACGCAGTTCGCTGTGTTCCGTTGTTCGTTCGGAAAGATGGTCACGAGTCCCGACCACAGAATGAAACCTCGTCGCTCGTAACTGGTATATTGAGTTTTAAGCAGGAGGTGAGTGACAGACGCGGTCACGTGATAGTATGCAACGGACGCGTGACCTCGACGCTGCTCGTCCTGGTATCTGCTCACAAGGTGACCGTCGAAGCAAACTCGTTAAATTTCAACCCAGGCTCAGTACGCCGTTTCAAACCATGGCCCTATATGAGACGCCGTCACGAATATGGCGCAGGATCGAGGACGAGAGAGAGCCGTCGTCACTACCGTCGTTGCCCTCGTTCGAGCACTCCATCATGCCCGACACCGAATCTGACAACGCAACCACAGATGACGATAACGAGCTTCCACCTGTACATTCAACACCAGCGGCTGCCTCATCTCACAATGCCACTGCCACTATCCGTCTCCAGTCTAGCACATCCAGCACAGTTCGCTTTGCCACCTCGATTGCATCTCGCTCTGCCTCAGTAAGGTCGTCGGGATCGGGGTCATATGGTCGGGCTGCCCAGAAAAGCTTTGAGGTGAGCGCTATCACATCGCCGCCCCATGACTCGCAGGAGGACACCGATCCGGAGGACCCTCCCGGGAAGAGCACCAACAGCATGCCAAAGGCATACCTACCACCTCCAGAGAGTGACGAGGCTGAAGATATGTCCCTGGTGGATGCACTAGAGTCGGTCAGTCGTGCTAGCTCTCCTCCAACACCAGAGCCGCCGCTGCTGGAACCCACACCAAAGAAGAAAGGCCTAGCGTATGACTACTCTGTCTCTCTCCGTTCCGAACCACAGGTGAGTCTCTTTCTTTCCTGAAATTTGTCAGTGATACCACATAACGCCTCAGCCCTCACCTATTAACAAGTTTCGCAATGTCGCTATGCGTCGGCCCCTTGCTCGTGCTCGAACGCCATCGCTTTCTCGTTCGACGTCTTCCTCGGCATCTTCTCCGCCTAATTCTACACCCAGGAGCAGTCACTCCATCCCGTTACCAAGAGACCCAGAGTCGCCCATACCAAGCACCCATGTTCCACTTCCCCGATCTGCGAGCGCCTTACCAGCCGTCACCTCGCTACCCAGCACAGTCGTCCAATCACCCGATGAGGGCCTATCACGTGCAAGTGAAGAAGACCAAAATGCGTCTCAGACACATGAGGAGATGCAGATTGAGAGCGAGCCCGAGCGGGCCCCCAGCATAGATGATGGCCGTGCATCAGACAGGGAACCCACATTTTCATCTGCGTCCTCTGATCCGAGCTATCCAACGGACCGCACGATCCAACCCGCTCGTTCCCCGATTGCTCCATCGACTGCATTTTCCCCAGCGCCCTCAGTAGTATTTACGCCAACTCCCATCGTCGCACCGCGTCCATGCGCTCGGTTTAACATCCCACCACCTCCCCAAGAACTATATAGCCAAGAAGGCATCGAGGTGGATTCGGATTTAGTCACGCCCAAGACACGTCGAAGATCATTCCTCCTCTCCGTCATCAACTCCGCTGCCCGTCCCCGTATGAAAGTTCCTACTCCACATCCTCATCGGCGCATGAGCGCGCTTGCCGTCACGAACGAAGTGGACGAAGACGGACAAGTGACTCCAGGCACCGCGATGCACAAAGCATTTGCGGGAGTAACACCCCGACCAAGGCGCGGTCGCATGTCGCACCCCCTCGTACAGACGTATATACCTAACAGCGATGCGTCGGAGGCTGGAGATGGTGACAATCTTGCACCCTGTGACGACCCGAGCGAAAGGGCGTCTGTCATTTCGACTGCGTCCTCGCAAGACCTTGTAACCCACATCCGCGCCAATACCTCTTACGACCCCGCCCTGGGTCTCGGCGAGCGAGGCAAGATGGGCCGTTTTGATGCACAGAAGTTGAATTCGTACTTGCACGGGCTCAATCGGCGTCTGCAAGAAGAAAACATTGAACTCATTGCGCGGTTGCAAAAATACGAAGAGGTCAAGCAAGGATCGCGGCTGAGTATGGAGAATATGGCAAGAGGGAAACGGATTTCCACTGGAAGCGCATTGGGCGATGTGGAGGAAGAATCCGTTGCGGAGGGATGGGCTGAACAGAAGGCTGAACTGGAAGCTTTCGTTCAGAAGATGGCAGAGGACCTCGACGAAGTGACGGCAGAAAAGGATCAGATGACCAAGGACCTGGAAAAAGAACGCAACGAACGGGCTAGAGACAAGGAGCGGTGGCGAGGACGGATGTCAGAGGTGGAGAAAGGAGTCTCGGCGATTGTTACGGAGCTCGAGAGCAGAGTCGAAGAAGCGGAAGCACAGCGTGCCAAGGCTATCGAAGGAATCAGCAAGGTTAAACGCGACGCAGACAAGTTTCGAGAACAGCTGGAGACGGAACGCGACCTCGCCCTCGAACGCGCTGCCAAAGCTGATAGTGCACTGGAAAGTGGCAAGGAGCTCGGCGGTGCCTTGAAAGAAGCCAATGCCAAGATCAGTTCGCTTAGCAGCGACCTGCAAGTAACCACAGCCCAAGTAAAGGAACTCGAGGAGGAGAGTGCGGTGCTCTACAAGAAGGTCGGCGGTCTTGAGAAAGAGCTTAAGGAAGAAAAGCTTTCCAGTAAACTTGTCGAAGAGGACTTCCAAGGACAGCTTAGCGAGATGGGCGTCGAGGTCATGCGCGCAACGGCAAGAGTTTCTGAGCTGCAACGGGAACTCGCTGAACGCGACACTGACCTCGATCGTCTCGAGGAGGAGCTGCGAATCAAGTCGGACAAACTAACCGAACTCCAGCGGTGCACAGCACGAAGCGACAAAGACACTGCCGAGGAACTGCGATTGCTCAAGTCGTATATCGCCGATCTGGAGGAGAGCACAAGGGAACGCGTCAAAGACCTTCAGGAGCAGCTTGCGCGTGCGCAGGACCGTGTGGATCAGTATGAGGTAGAGGAAGAGCATGCAAATGATCGAATGGAGAGGCTTGAGAAAGAGGCTGAGAGGGCAGCGGAGCTTGCTCGGCAGATGGAGGAGGCCTTGGAAGCTGCAGAGGAGAAAATGAAGTCAGACGAAGAGAAGATGGCTGACTTGCGAAGTAAACTGGCTGTGTTGGAACGCGAGCAGGAAAAGCATCGAGATCTGACAAGCTCTCCAAGCAATCACGAAGTCGAGGAAGCTCTCGAGGCAGAACTGGACGAGGCTCACAAAGAGATCGCGAGGCTCTCCGCCCTTCTCCAGCAGTCTCCTGTTCGACGGGCTATTGATAAGGCCAAGGATACGAGAATCGAGGTCTTGGAACGTGAAAAGGAGGAGTTGTCGGAGCGTGTCAGGGCTTTAAAGTGCAGCAACACAGAGATGGCGACCCCGCATAGAGCCGTCAACACCAATAGCATTTTTCCAATCCGCCGACATGCTCTGTACATGAGTCTCAAGACGCCCAAGACGCCCGGAGCACCTCTTAGAGACGTACGCTGCCGACATCCTTACCAGTTCCAAATTAACGTTCTTCCACAGCTTTCGTGGTTGAACGCGACTACTGCGGGTGATTCGAGCGCGCCGCCTCTGCTGGCGGAGATTGCCAGGCTGCAGACGGAACTCGACCGCGCGAACGAGAGCATCGACCAGAAACTGGACGAGCTACAAGATGCAGGTCTTGACCTCGTCGAATTCACCAAGAACCTTGAGGATGCCCGTTCCAACATCGCGTCACTCGAGAACGAGAATGTGAGATTGCAAAGAAGAGAGGAGAGACGACTTCGCCGATTGGAGAAGTTACGGTGCCAAAATTGTTTCGTGAAGATCGACCCGTCGAGGCTGCACCGAGTCTACGAGGCAGATGAGAGGTACGAACCAGAGACATCCTCTGCCGGGTCCTAACCTTTTTGGATAGTGCTCTCTCTTCGGACATGTCGGGAATTGATCTTTTGGCTAACCCGCCCACTCCACTTATCAAAACCAGCGAGGCACTCCGGTTGGAGCTTCAAAATATGAATGCTCAGCTGGACACCATGAAGAAACTATGGCAGGACGAGAAGCGCCAGCTCCTGGGCGAAAAAGCTGTCCTCCAGGATGCTGCCAACCGTATGAACGATGAAGTGCGCAACGCAAAACAAGAGGCGAGGAAAGCTGTCGAGGCAGAACGCGAGAGTCGCAGATGGAGGGCAGATACACAAGAGGTAGGGTGTTCGACTCTTGGATCCACATGAACTCATCATTTTGTTTGTAGGAGGCCGACAAGGCAAAGGCAATCATTGCTGATCTCGAGGCAGAATTACAAGCAGAACGGATGCGTCTCAGAAAGATGTCCACTGAACAGGAACGCCTACAACGCGAAACTAAAGAGGTTGCCCGACAGCTGCAGCGCACTGAAATAGTAATAATGATAATGACATGTCTGGATTCGTCGACTGATGTCAAGCTTAGGATATGGACGACGTTAAATATCAGTTGCAGAAGGTCAAGCAGGACAATCACGAACTTGAAACCGAGCTTCGAGGTACCGAGATCGATCTCCTGTGGGATGCTCGCCTGAAATAGCCGTACAGTGAACGCGAAAGTAGAACAGAAAGCATGCCTCCTAAAATCCAAAGTGCGCGAAAACACGTCGACAATCGAGCAATTGCGACAAGAACGTTCCATTCTTGCGCGAGATCACAAAGACCTCCAACAGCGATACGCCCAGGTCTCCGAGGTAGGTCCCTTTTCAAACCTCTTTTCTGTGTTAGTCCGTGGCTGACCCTCGGCCTTCGTTCACCAGCGAGCTCATAAACTTCGCAACGAATACGCGGCGTCGCAGAAATCACATGAAAACAGACGGCAGCAGCTGGACATCCATCTTGCCGAGATCGAGGAACTCCGACATGCGCTTTCGAGCCAGGCTGACGAACTCCAGCGGACGGAACAGGAAAAGAATCGGATGGCGATTGAAAGGACGGACATTGCCAGGACCATTACTGCACTGGAGATGGAACTGAAGCGCGTCCGAAAAGACGCGGAGATCTTTGGTCACGATCTGAAGGCGCTTCGCGCGGAAAAGGAGAAGTCGCAACAGAGGGCAAAGGAGGAAATCGTCAAGGTGGAGCGTGCCAGGAAACAGGCTCAGACCCAGATAGGTCTCCTCAACGATCAGCTCGAGAACCAAAAGGCGAAGAACAAGAGACTGCAGCAACATGTTTGCTCTACGTGCGTACACTCGCCGCGATGTATTTCGTTTGAGACGGAAGTTGTGACTTGACACTTGGCAGTGACGACGGCCAGATCGACGAACTCAAGAAAGAACACAAGCGAGAGTGTAAGGGGCTGATTGTTCAGATTCACTATTTGAAAGCCAAGTTCACCCGCGAATCGACGTTGCGGGACGATCTCTGCTATCAAAAGCAATACCTCCTTGTACTCTTGGCGAGCTTCGAAGCAAGGTATCGTGGATATGTCTCTCTCCTAGGGAAAACCGACCTGACGCAGCCACGATTAGCGATAAGCGTATCTTGGCATGCATTTCGCGGATAGGATACCCGAAACCAGGTCACCCGACCATCACAAAGAAACACCGAACTTTCAGGAGTGCTGCTTGGTGTATTGTGTTTATTCGACGCGCGAGGTAACGTCGCTTGCGGTCGCATTGCACGCAGCTTCTCACCTTGATTTAGGTTCGCAAGCAATGCTTGGCGAGAAGCCTGCGCCAATAAGCAAGCCATTGCAGACGCCCTGCAAGAGGTCCGTCGACGGCGAACGGTAGTTCACCATAGATGAAATATACTGTATCGTCTTTATTCTCGTTGGTGCACGCACGCCACCGGGCTGTTGTCTGTATTTTGATGTCGTGTAGCGTGTATCATTATCATCTCCAGCACTAAGATTACTACGAAGATTGAGACGGCGGCTGTTGCTGTTTGCGCGTCTCCGAGATGACCCGAACCGCGTCTTTGGAGAACACGTAGGATAAACCGCTCCAGACGGTGGTCACAGCAACTAGGACCCTGACGAGAATACCGTCAGTTGTACGATGGCCAAGGGAGTAACGTACTGCATCTTGGGGAGATATGCACTAAGAAACGCCGGTCCGATCGGGGCGACAGTCGCACTAAACATCAACGCCAGCTGCGCAGCGGTATTGTACTACAAGAAGAGAACAAGCAACCCCGACTAAGGCATCTTTTCACGCGAAGAATCGCACACGTGCCCACCTTGCTAATGGTCGTCGGACGCACTTCTGCAGAAGGGATCGAAAAGTCCCAATAACGACGCCAGGTTTTCTGCATTTCACGAACGGGATCGATAGTGTGCTCCTCTGTGTCGAAGGGACGCCACTTACTGGGTGGGGTAGGGAGGTGTAACGGATGTAGAACGCGGAGAGGCTCAAGAGCGCGTCGCGTCCGATGATGATCGTCGCTAACCACGCTGGCACGTATGGAGTGGTAAGGGTGTGATCAAAGGGGGAGAGGAAGGGGGAAACGTACGCGGAAGCATGCCTTTGAGGGCGAGCGTGACGGTGAGGGTGGTCACCAGTGCCTTGTCAGCGGCGGGATCGAGGATGGTGCCGAGTACGGTGCGCATGTTGAACCGCCTGGCCAGGAACCCGTCAACCTGTCGCTCTATGCTCAGCTCAAGGATCGCGCCACGAACCGCGACGCATCAACTCACGAGGTCCGAGAGGCCGGCGTAGATGAGTAAGCCGGTCGCGAGGTAAAAGTCGTCGTGGAGAATGGACCATCCGAGGATGGGGCACGCGAGGATGCGTGAGGCGGTCAGCAGGTTCGGAATGGTGTAGATATTTTCGCGAAGGAGGGGTCGTTCGCGCGAGGTGGTGCTTACATCGGTCCCCTTGTCTGGTTTTGGATCGGAATTGAAGACCGGAGAAGGACCTGCATATTGTGCCCAGCGTGTCGCAGCAAAGGTTCTCCGTGGAAGGGAGGGTGTGAGCTTGGATCTAAAACGAAAGTGGAGGGTAAGCCGGGAGACGCAGCGTGGAGAGTGGGACAAGATAAGTCGAGTGCGAGAAAGCAAAGAGACCGATGACGAGGAGGACATGGACAAGCCGCAAAGGTCCTATGCTACCAAATTTGGAGTGCAGACTTGTACTAGCACCAGCGAACTTGAATCCGAGCGGTGATGTATCGTATCTTGGACGCTACTAATATAAACGATCCAAAGACCGGGAAGGGCACTCTTTGATTCAGAATGCATACGCTCGTCGACGCCACGCTCACCCCGCTGATGCACCGCTAACGCCAGATCCGAAGTAATGCACACGAATACTGGGAATGTCACGTCTGCTATCTCAGGCTGTTGTACAGGTATGCGGCGATACATGACAGTCGATCTAGGCGCTCATTTTTCATTTCTATGAAACCGCGATGCCTCTAGAAGGGTATATCAAGTTCTACCTAAACATAGGCTGTCGTCAGTCCATCTGAGACACATCAGAGACAATTCAATGGCACACGAACCGCTTCCGTACTCCTCTCCACTTCCGCCGTGAAGTGGTCCCCGATGAACGTGCTCAAATCAAGATAGGCTGCTGGTCGACAGGTGTGGCAAGCAGCTGCACATTCCAGCGCCTCCGCGATCAGCAACGGATCCAGGACCACCTTGGCACACGGCCGCTCCCTCAGCGCCTCCCTCGCGCGTTCCATGTACTCGATGAACCACGCATTCACCTCGTAAATCTTCCCATCCGCGAGCGGCCACGACAGCAAGTGGTGGACGCAATCGTCGCACTGGAACCACACCCAGCGCGACGCGAACCCGGGGAACCACGAAAAGTCGGACGTGAGCGAGCTCGCCGCCACGCTGCACTTGCGGTGGTACTGCAGGAGCTTGTGGTACACCGAAGCCGGAATGTGCTCCAGCTCTTTGACGTACGGCCCAAACATGGGGGAGCGAAGCGTGTACCGCGCGGCGAGGTGTGTCTCGGCCTCGAACCCGAAACGGTAGGCGATGGCAAACACACGCAGCGGCTCTTCCTCTAGGAATGAAGGCTGTACGAGTAGACTTCGCACCCGGTTCATCATGCCCTTCATCCCAAATTTCCTCATCATCTCCAGCACCGCTTGGATATCGTCGAGATTCTCGAGGACGGGGTTGGAAAAAGGATAGCAGTATTGGAGAACCCTCTCTGTCGTCACGCTATCTTCGACGAGGTCGATGGTGTCCCGTCCTCCCTCTTGCCTCACGTTAAGTCCCTCGAAAGCAGGGGAGGGCGAAGTGGATCCCAGTACCAGACAACGCTTCAGCAAAGGGGAAGACATGGTCAAGAATAACTTGTGGACGGCGAACCGGGCGCCATCCGAGGTGTGGAGAGTGAGGTCGGCACCTTGGTCGTCAAAGGGAGAACGATACGGCGTGACCTCGAGCGTCAGGGCCGACATGGTATCGACGACGGCTTGCGACATTGGGAGGGCAATGGGAATGGGTTGGTGTTTGACTGATTACGCTCCCGATGTACGCAGATATAACTACCGCACGGTCACGTCGAGCAATCTTACATGAGGTTCAGGTCAGTTGTACGCATGTCAGGGCGATGATGCAGCATCTGCTGTTGATAAACATGAGGCGATGGAAAGGATAATCCTAATGACAGCGGATGGAGACTCATTTCAGTGTGGAAAGCTCCTTGCGGCTCGTGTGTGCTAGTACGTTTGTTTGTTTCCGAAGGGACATCCAAACAATCAGTCCCCGTCCTTACATCGTTCCTTTGATCATGACACGCGTTGAACATGCCACGTAATTCTAGATCAGTGCCGACGAGATGCCTCACAAGTTTCGTCTCAATCATCTTATCTTGATTGCTAGAAGGCCACGACGATGACGTCGAGAAGCTACATGCTGAAATCGCTCATGGCATCTTGCCGTGATGCGTCAGCAGGTCATCGTTGGCACCACGCCGCACCGATACGCCTCTACTCCATACATTCGTGCATCAGGGCACAGCTCCTCGTCATACCGCGTGCTTGCTGTCGCTTAAACAAACCCCTTTCTTGAACGTCTCCATGATCGAAGGCGAGGAAGGCGGTGTGGTAAACGCTGTTATGTATGAAAACTCGTGTAGGTCAAATGACTCGGATGCCGATGTATTTGTATCCATCCCAGGAGATTCGAAGTCGTCCGCATGTGGGGTTAGGGGTGTTACGGAAGCGACGGTCGAAGGGTGGTTCAGCGTGTTAGCACCGCCAGGGGTAGCGGCTGCTTCCTTGGGAAATGATTGGTGGTGCATTCTCGTTTGTACTTGCCACGGCTGGTTTACCTGCTCCGCTCTCAGGCATTCTGCAACCTTGCGTCCTTGCCGCTGTCCTAGGACTTTCGGGAAGACATTGCGGCTCATGAACGTGATGTTATTTCTTGATTCGCGCAGGGTGACGTTCGCTGGCCGCCTCACGGGCCTCCTCAGGTAACCCCTGGTGTACAGCTCTTCCTTGAACGTTTGACTGGCCAGCGGGGCTAGATCAAGACGGTGACGACTGGTGTCACTGGTCAGGGTGAAAGACCACGAGCTGGTTGGTCAATGAATACCTAATTTCAGAAGAAGTGCTGACTGTGTCGCTAGGCGAGCCATCGATTACGCTGACAATTGTCATTGCTTCAGTAATATCGCACGAGCCGTCCGATGTATCCAGTACCCATGTGGCTTGCGCTGCAGCTCCGTGAAACCTGGCCATCCGACTGGTCGTTCTGTGGGTACTTGTGGCTGTCGAGGGGTCCACAGCTTGGATGGTGAGAAAGGCGTCGATGCCATCTTCGCCCTTAAGAGGAAGCAGAACTGATCCATGGCTAGGGGTCTTTCTTGGCGTGGGTTTGTTGATGATCGTTGGGTTGTTCCACTGGTTCGGGCTGCCGGCCAGGTTCTCTTCTGTTGCGCCGAGGACAGGGTCAGAAACTCGAAGCGATGTATGCAGCCGGTCCGGTGGGGTGGTGTGCCGATCGTGAGTGCGTCCGCCGAGGGGAAAGTACAGCCTCTGTTGGCTTCTTGTGCTGGTTGGAGAACGTGGCTGGGAGCGATTAGCATGGCGAGAGACCAGAGTGGAGAGCATCAACGGCATGACTGCTGCGTTGTTGACCGGACAACGGAGCTGGGGACATGCTGGGCCGGGTGGCTGACCTGGCAGTGAGGCTGACTCGTCCAAATGTGTGTTGGTTGGCCGGCGCCAGAATCTTGAATGCAGTGTCAGTGGTATGATGCAGTGTGCCGCTCGACTTACGATTCTGTTACCCGGTATTTCTGAAAGGTGCATATCAGCGACTGTTGATGGCCTGCGGTACGAGGACCGATCAGAGCGTCGTACGACTCAGTCGACCGGCAGTGATGGTTCAGTCTGTTGTCGGGACCTTGGGGGTCCGGACTGGGCAGCGGTCAACGTACAGGAGAACGTTGCAGGGGAACGTTGACGCGTAATTTCGCTGTTTATTCTCGGACGTGTCTCGGTGGTGTCTCATTCACGCGCAGAGGTGGTGAAACACGCCACCCAAATAGTCGTACCATATAGGATGCGATTTTCGAAAAAAAAAAAAAAGGAAACAGCAATATAGTTATGTAAATCGAACGTCCTCCATATAAGACTCCCCTTCCATCCCCTTGTCGTCCAACGTCCCCTTCTCCCTCGTCCATTCCCAAGCCATGGCAATCCCCCCAGTCTCCGTCACCGCCTCCGAAGAATACGACCTCCAGTACGGCCTCCCCCGTCCCAGTGATGTCGGTATCCTCGCCATGGAGGTCTACTTCCCGCGCAGGGTTTGCATTGTTCACGCGACACCTCATCCTCTGCTCACTTTCCGTTAGTGCATCTCCCAGGCAGAGCTCGAGGCCTTTGACGGCGTCGCCGCCGGAAAGTACACCATCGGTCTCGGCCAGGAGTACATGGCTTGCTGTGACGACCGCGAGGACATCAACTCCTTTGCTCTGAACGGTCCGTCGCGTCCCGTCACGTCTCGAGACACCCTACTGACCAGTTCAACAGCCGTCAACGGTCTTCTCGAAAAGTACAACATCGACCCCAAGTCCATCGGTCGTCTCGATGTCGGTACCGAAACCATCATCGACAAGTCAAAGTCTGTCAAAACGACCCTCATGGACCTCTTTGCACAGTCTGGCAACTTTGACATAGAAGGCGTCGACTCAAAAAACGCTTGCTACGGTTCTACCGCGGCCCTTTTCAATGCCGTCAACTGGATCGAATCATCATCTTGGGATGGTCGCAATGCCGTCGTCGTTGCGGGCGATATCGCAATCTATGCAGAGGGAGCCGCTCGACCCGCTGGAGGTGCGGGTGCATGCGCTATTCTCATCGGTCCAAACGCACCAGTGGTCTTCGAACGTAAGTCTCGGCTGCTGATCTCATCCCAACCCAACCCGACCTTCATGTTTTCTAGCCATTCACGGAAACCACATGACGAACACGTACGACTTTTACAAACCCAAGCTGGATTCCGAGTATCCCGAGGTGGACGGTCCAGTATCTGTTACCACGTACATCTCCGCTCTCGATGCCTCTTACACACGTTTCCGGGAGAAGGCGGCTAGAGCGAAGAAGCGACATCTCGCCAATGGCCATGCGAATGGTAAATCCGATAAAGGGTTTTCACTTGATGACCTGGATTACACGGTATTCCACGCCCCCTATGGCAAGCAAGTTCAGAAGGGTTTCGGGCGTTTGTTCTACAACGACTTCCTCAGCTCCCCCTCAGCTCCCCAGTTCGCCAACGTTCCCTCTCCCGATGCCATCCTTGCTGCCCCCTACACTGCATCCCTCACCGACAAGAACCTGGAGAAGACTTTCATTGCTGCATCCAAGGCCGTTTACACCAAGAAAGTCGAGCCTGCCATGCACTGCTCGAAGCGTTTGGGTAACATGTACACCGCTTCCCTCTATGGTTGTCTTGCTTCGCTCCTCTCCTCTGTCGAGCCCACCGAGCTCAAGGGCAAGCGTGTGAGCATGTTTGCTTTCGGAAGCGGTTGTGCATCCAGTTTCTTCACTCTCCGTGTCAAGGGCGACACGTCAGAGATGCGCGGAAAGATGGATCTTCTCAAGAGGTTGGCGAGCATGAAGGTCGTGCCTTGCCAGGAATACGTCGACGCACTCGCCGTAAGTCCTTCTCTTCGTTCGCTTGTTTGGTACCACATTCACCTTGCTCGATTCAGCTTCGTGAGAAGAACCACAATGCTGCCAACTACACTCCAGAGGGCTCGATCGACAATATCTGGCCTGGAAACTTTTACCTCGAATTGGTGGACAGCAAGTTCCGCAGGAAATATGCGCGTGCTCCAGTCGCGTAATTACATGTACTCTATATCTTCTTAGTCGACCACATTATAATCAACACCGTTGCTTCGCTCGACTGAAGCACATCTAGATTGTTCTTTGGTTTTTAGATACCCGGACATGCAGTTGTACATTGCTTGTATGACTTGTATGCGTAGGAACGTCATGCTGCATTCAGGACCACGTATATGAACGGTTACGAACACTTTGTTGATGCGACGTCCCTGATTGCCGACAGAACTGAAAGCTAATGGTCATCGGTGTCTGTGCCTGAGGATCAGACCCTCAGCCATAGCCTCCCTGTGCACAGATCAAACGATAGTTGACCCCTCCCGTAGGAGGTCGTATTCGCCAATGTGGCCAGAGAAGACCCCAGGCGAGAACGAGAATGGATTCATGTACCAATGGGCAAGCTTGTCAAGCAAGGGATGCCTGAGCAGTCGTTCTCCTCGGTCTTTCCAGGGCGGCGGTGATGGTTGCGGGTGGTTGGGGGTCCTCTCTGGACGGATTTGTCGCGTCCCCAGAACGAATCGTCCGCATCGACGCGCTCGTTCACGTGCTTTCCCCGCGCCCCGCCGTTCGCGTGGTCGCTCTCCGCGCGGTGCATAGAAGGAGAGGGAGAGGACAAGGGGCACAGAGCCGCTGGAGCTCGTTGTCGCACGAGGTCGAGTTCGATGGTTCACGCGACCGGGTCGACACAGCGAGCCGAGATGCTTGTGCGTCGATGCGCATCACACACCATCTCCCCGTGTGTGTCAAGTCGGGTACGTTGCTTGGGGTTCGTCAGACGTGTGGGTGTGGGCAGGACGCATGGCTGGGACCACGATGAAAGGCCCGCGCTGACGTGTGATGTATTCTTTCGTGCAGAGCTCACCACGTTACCCACAGAAAGTCTCGCTTTGCGACATGATCGCCATTCGCGCCGTCTTTGGGCACGGGTACTTCACCAGGGTTGGATGGGCCAAGAGTGATCGTCCACGGAGTAAGGTGGACGCGGGTCTTTGTCGTGCCGCTGTGAGGATGGTCAGGCGACCAGTCTATTAGTGACTGTGGTATAGTTAATGTGATGTACATTGATGCCCGGGGAATCGCTGCGCTTTCTTGACGAAAGCAAGAAAACGGGTCCATGCTCGCATTCGCACTCACGCTTCCGTCCCCTTCCCGGACACCGCCTCATCTACCCTCTCCCCCTCCTTCTCCCCTTTCTCCCGCCGTCTCCTCTCAGCCGTCTCCTTCTCCACCCATGCCGCGACTTCCACAACCGCCGCAAATGGCCGCGTCTTGTGCATCATCAGAAAGCCCTGCAGACTCGCCATCGACAGCTGCCGCTCAGGCACCGCAAGCGCAAACTGGGCAGCAAGCGCGTTGATACGCTCGCGCTCGAGCATCGGTGCGCGGCCGTTGTGCACGACTCCAACGTAGGTCGGCTGGTCGCTCGAGCTCCCCTCAGAGAGCGAACGCGCAAGGAAGGGCGGCGACGACGGTGGTAAGGAGCCGGGAGGATGCGTCTGCGTCTGTGACTGCGCGTCGGATAAATCGATCAGATCCTTTTCACGAGCGTCTTCGCCCACGTCGACATCGGCATGCCCGTTCTCGCACTTTCGCGACGCCTTGGCATGTTTGCTCCGCGTGCGATGCACGTCGATAGAGGGAGAGGACGAAGGGGAGAAGAACCGCTTGAAGAGCTCTTCTGCCTGGAATCGACTGGCGAGCTTGAACTCGATATGTAAATCCATCCGACCAGGTCGACACAACGCCGGATCGAGGGAACTGTACTTGTTTGTCGTCGCAAATAACACCCGGCCTTCCTGTGCACCAATACCGTCCAGCGCATTGAGGAGACCGCTCAAAGACACGCGGTTGCCGTTGGGTGTGGGTGGATCGGTTTGTCCATGACCGTTCCGTTGCTCAGAATTGTCGGACTTTGGGGCGGATGGCGCTTCTGGTGGTTCGCGGTTGAGACCGTGGTGGAAGGCGGCATCAATGTCTTCCATGAGTGCGATGGATCGCTCAGGGAGAGCCGAGATGAGCTCGGCGAGACCTGTGTCGTCCAGTCCGGAGCGAGAAAGAGAGACGATGTACACGTTCAGACCCAGCTCTCCTGCTATGCTGTGGATGAGGGATGTCTTGCCAGATCCTGGGGCACCATACTAGAAGAAGGATTAGGATGTAACTGGGTACAAATTCAAGGACACGAACAAGTAGATATCCACGGCGGAAGGGAATACCTCGCTCAGCGTACCATTCCTTGCTGTTAAGAAAATCTTGGACGTCTTCGATGACAAGTTCTGCGATGCCCGGATCAAGGATAATGGAGTTGAGTGGCCGCTTGGGACGCGTAGCAAGCTCTCTCCAGCAGCCACTGCCAAAATGTGTTTACAACGGACATCCGAGGGTTGGTTCGAATGAGAAAGGAAGTACCTCTGATATCGATCCGAAATGAAAATGGATATCTTGTCCTTTTGAGCCTCGATGTACTCATTTTTCGCGTCTTGGAGGATGCCAGCAAGAATTCCAAGATCGCGGCTCAGGATACTAGGACGATTAAACAACGTTTCTGCCACGTCGTCGTGCAGGACGTACCTGATTGTGAGTTTTTCCCGAGTCGACCAGCCGTTACGGAGAGTTTCGATAGAGCGGGTGACGCCCATCCAGCGCCACCTGTACCAAAGGGTATATGATTCTGACACCGCCGGAAGATAAGTGACTTTGCGCTCGTGTGTACTCGGCTTCGGCTCCTCCCATTCATACTGCGCCCCATGGAGGTCAAAGTTGGAAGTGCTGATCTGTACGTTGCGTGCTCCCTCTGCAATACATTTAGATCAGCAATCATGAACGATCTCTCGGACCGCACGACGCACTCCACGAAGGTTGCTTGGACAGCCAATGCATGATCCACTCTGAGACAAACGTCAACGCGTGCGAAACGGACGATAGGAACAAAGAGACGTACGAAAGCTGACATCGTCATCATCGAAGACGGCAGTAAGGAAGAATGCACTGAGCAATGCAGACCACAGGGAAGAAAGCAACCTGCGGGCCATCTCAAAGGAGCTGCCGATGACCAAGAGGATGGCCCAGTCGCGCAAAGCAGAGGCGGAGAAGAGCATTTTGAATATTGTCACGAAGAGCTCGATTGGCCCGTGTGGCCCAGAGATGGTGGAAGTGACATGTGGGCCGGTCGTTGAGTTGTCGCCCTGGGTTGCGAGCAAAGCCAGCTGCTCAACGACTTGCTGCAGCGAAGCCATCGGTGGAGACGGCTGAGACCAGGGGACGTGTATTTATACGACGGATGGGCGATGACGGTCCGACTCATGTTGCGTAGGCTGTGTCGATGCTGTGTTCGTCGAGTCAGTAAGGCACCTCCGAGTTCCTTGCAGGCAACCATGTCCAACAGAACCTCCTTGGACCTCACGCATGTCCTATGTCAGCCATCAACGCTCTCGCCTATCGTAGCGCTGACGCCCTGTTTTTTTAGACGATGCTTCCTCAGATACCTCCCTCGTGTTGGCACTCTTCACATTGAGCCCCATCCTTCTCATGGTGCGTGCAGTAGCGCCATCTCAGTCTACCGCTCGCACCAGACTTGCAATCAGCCCGCATACGCCGCTCTCGCTGTGCAAACACGCGAGCTCACCATCATCAACATGTGGGCGGGCCAGCTTCTTTCCGAGGCGTTCAATTGGGTCTTGAAGCACGTCATCAAGGAGGAACGCCCGAGCAGTGCGTGTCTGATGAACTGCATCCCGTGACAGATGACCGAGCGCTGAATCTAGGGAGTCATCTCCATCTCAACGGGTATGGCTTTCCGTCGTCGCACAGCCAGTACATGGGCTATTTTGGTGCATTCCTTGTCTGTCACATGTATTTTCGCCACCGGTTTGCCTCTTGCGGTTTTCGCTCGCTCGATCTCGCGTTCAGGTCCATCGTCTACTTGGTCATCGTTGCATGGGTTGCGCTTGTTGCCTACTCGAGGTATGTCCGAATCCTCACACCACTCCAGAGGGACGTGAACACCATCCCCGTTAGATTGAACTTGTTGTACCACACACCGCATCAGGTGATATGGGGACTCGGTATTGGCATCGGACTCGGTGTTGTACATTACGTCCTGACTGAACTGCTCCCGTACAAGCGCCCACTTTCGGTCTTTGGGCGTACACGTGCTGCTATCCTTGCACATCCTGTGCTGATCTGGATGCAGATAAGGGATGGATGGGCGATATGGGCGGACGGTGGGCGAGAGACGGAATGGAAGCGTTGGAAGGCGGCGTACGAACGCGCTCGTCTTGCAAAAGCGTGTTGATTGTGGTTGGTAGAGTTTGACCCAACGCTGTCTGTTCTCGCACCGTTCTCTGCATGTTTCGAGTCAATTGGCACCGTTTTGACTTGCAAAAATCCATCATGTCCGTCTCGACGTCCCCCATTCCGATCCTGAGTTCCATCCCAGCATGTAGAGCGTGGAGACAGTCCGCCTCTGATCAAAAGGAAACGGTCGGCTTCGTGCCCACGATGGGCGCCCTGCACGATGGCCACCTCTCTCTCGGTCAGCCATCCTCTTGGATCCGGACCCTGCCAGTGTGCTCACGCACGTCTAACGCACAGTCCGCAGATCGCTCCAGGATAATGATCTGACCGTCGTCTCCATCTTTGTCAACCCAGCCCAGTTTGCACCGCACGAAGACCTGGGCGCCTACCCGCGCACGCTCCCCCACGATCTCGAGCAGCTGGCGAGACAACAGGTGACCGTCTCGGGCAACGTCCGCACGCCCTCGGCGGTGTTCTTGCCCAGCGTCCAGGACATGTATCCCTCTGGGATACAGCAAGACGTCGCACTGCAAAAGGGCGCGTTCGTAGAGGTCAACGGATACAGTCATCAGATGGAAGGTGCCAGCCGACCCCACTTTTTCAGAGGCGTCGCGACGGTCGTCGCCAAGCTCTTCAACGTCGTTCAGGTGCGTCACTGTCTCTCTGCTTTGTCTCGATCGCGCGTGGGACGCTGATACGAAGTGCACGCAGCCGACGAACGCGTATTTCGGCCAAAAGGACATTCAGCAAGCGTTGCTGCTCCGTCGAATGTGCCGCGATCTACTCCTCGCGCACCCGGATGCGGGCCACCTACACGTCGTCCCGACGGTGCGCGATCCGGTCGATGGGCTGGCGCTCTCGTCGCGGAATGTGTATCTGTCGGTGAAAGAACGTGCGATCGCGAATACGCTCTACAGAGCCTTGCAGGTGGCCGAGTCGGGGTGGTTGGCGGGTGAGGCCAAGGATGCGTGTGTACGCGCGGCCGAGGTGCTCGTGACGAATGCGGTGAAAGCGGCTGCTCTGAGGGGGGTCGAGATGAGGCTGGACTATATCGAGATGAACGACCCGGATAGCTTCGAGGTCTTGGATGACCAGTCGCAGTCTATTGGCGGTGAACCTGTGGTAGTGAGCGGGGCTGTTTGGGTGGGGAAGACGAGGCTGATCGATAATATCGTCGTTGGTGAACTCGGGTCTGCTGTTCGGTAGTTCAGGGGGTATTTGTGTGGCTGTGTAGTCCCCCACCCTTTCACTGACACGATGCGCAGGTCGAGAACGAAGCTGAGTACTGGGACGTTGCCCTCACCGCAGCTGGAGCAGCTGTCGACGGCGCACCCGTTCGTTCAGCAAGTTTGTCTTTTGATTGTCCCTGCGACGCATCTCGTTATTCTTGGGACAGATCGACGTTGTCGTGCCAGCGCGTGCCGCACAAGACCACGCATTCGCGTCCCTAAAAACGGCCCACTCGACGGCCCAGTTCACGCTCACAGAACTCTGCGATCACGTCTCTCGCCTTGCGATCCCTGACGTGTCAGTCCCAGACGTAGTTCTGGTCCACTCCCGCCCTAAACGTCGAGGCGTTGACGGTTCCATCTTGATCCACTGACCAGGCAGTTCAAAGCCATCCCTATCCAGCGCGACGCCGACGACACGTGGTGTATCGACCCCCGGGGCGTTCTCACCCTCTGCGTCTCGAAAAGCCTGTACCAACAGCTCGGATTGGTGGGAACGAAACTCCTGTTCAAGGGATGTCTGGAGCAATACGGTGAGTGCGTCCTCCCTCTTTCCCACTTTCCGCCCGCGCGATCGCGCCTTACGGATGACTGGAGGTGGGGAAGTCCGACCCTGAGTGCTAGAGGTGACGCGCTTTCTTTTTCTTGGTATAGTGATCCGCATACCGGTGAAGCGCGAGACGACAAGCGTCGCGGCCCAGGCACGGCAGCGGGCTGCGCTCGAGGTTTGGGACCGCGTTCGGGTGTCGCAAGGACTCGGGCGATGGCGCGTTGCGTACGTGGGTACGTGTGTGCCTTCTCCGAGCTATTTATCTGTCCCGAGTCGTTGTCGTGACGGTCTCGTAGGCCCGTTGGCATCTGCGCATGGCCCCAGCCCCGAGGCATGCGTGGCGACGGACGTGACGGCGCGCGTGCGATGCGACGCGGACGTGTATGTCCCCCGCGTCGGCGATCTCGCCCAATCTACCGACGAAACTGCAGAGGACTACCAAGAGCGTTTCGAAGCGCTCTTTGAATGGGTCGGCATGGCCTGCCTGGGCGCGCAGAGGCAAGTGCCTTCCTCATCTCACCTTTTCCTCCCCTGACCGACGCCATACACACTTTCGGTGGTCGGGGCAGATTGCGCGCCAACGATCGCGTCGACCCGTATGTCTCTGTGTACGACGCGCCCTCGCCGGCATCGATCAACAACGTCAAGCACTTGCGCTGGCGAGGCTTGATGGACGGCAACTTTGTCCAATCCGTAATCGATACCGCCGTGTACGTGTTCCTCCATCCCTCCTTTCCCCGGACTCGCGTGGACACGCCATGCGGATCGCTGACCCGCGTCGTCTAGATCGATATTGTCAACGTCACCAACGGAGGGGGATGACAGCGCTTTTCTCTCGGTCACGCTGCATTCGAATCCCGTGGCGCCCGTAGGGTACATGCCCGAGTCTCCTGCTAAAGAAGCGCCTCTCAGGGTGCCCGGTCCAGAAGCAGGGGACACCGTGTGCTTGGTGCTATCCAAGTCGTCGGGCAGGTTGACATGGGCGATCGCCCAGAGCATCGGCAAATGGGACGCGCGATGGGGTTAAACAGAACGAGTCACACGTGCGCAGGGGAGATTCTACAGGTTGGAAAGCGAATGAGATTCCGGAACCGAGCCCTAAGCCAGTCTAATCTAGCCACTTGCCGCAACACAATAACTATAGGATGCACATGATGGTACAGCAAAGCGTGCGTCGGTAATGCTTTGCGGGTCATTGTATATATGAAGCATAAGTGAGCGGATTAGATGAGCATAGCAGAATATAAATGACGGTAGATGCATGCGGGTGTATCCCTCAAGAGCCCAAATTAGATGCGGAAAGGGAGGCAAGGAGAAAAAAAAGAGGGGATTTTTGTGTGCGACGTGCCGGAAATTAGACGGTTAGATCACGGATACGAATGAATGCAGGAGAGAGGTGCGTGTACGATGTGCGTGCGTGGGGGTTGGTAAAAGGGCTACCCGAAGACGGCAAAGGAGAGTGGATTGGGTTGCGCGCCCATGTGTACAGTCTGGGAGTGCTAGCGGGTGGGGGAGACATGGAAATATGCGCCACGGGGGTCTGACGCGGAGGTGTAGAGGGTGATAGAAACGCACGCTCATCGGCTGCAGTGGAGCGGGAGGAGACGGCAGGCACTGGGATAGGTGCACTCGGGGTGGGTACAGGAAGCGACGTGTCGCGATGAGAGTAGGAACGATAGGGGACACCTCGAAACGCGGCGCGCGTTGCAAGTTGGCGTCGCATGGGGGCACGCGTAGCGAGACGAACGCGTATGGCCGGCTCTGACTCTGCTTCGCCTGTCTGCTGGATACCATAGAACGCACCCACGCTGCGGTCGGCGGGATCCTCTGCACCCGAAGCGAGCAGACTCTCGGTGTCGCTCAAGCTGCTCTCGGATGTGATCGGGCTGGCGTTGCCCATCCGAACGACCAACATGTCCCTCTCTTCTTCTTCTTCCTCTTCCAGGTTCGCGGGTGTGACGGGATCAATAAAGTCTTCGTACACTGCGTTTTCGTTGTCAAAGAACTCGTCCGAGTCGGGATCGAAAGCGTTGAGATAAGACCATTTTTCGCAAATGGGCTGTTCGGGTTCCCGCACTGCGGGGGTGGTGATGAAGGCGCGTGAATAAAGAGGACGACCCATCAGGTATTGAATTTTGTTTTTTCGGCTAATGAAACAAGGAGAGTCGAAGGGGACGGTGGATGAATGTGGGTGGGCGGGCAAGAGCGAGGCGCACGTCGCCAAGGACGGTCGCTTTCTTTAAATACAAGGGTCGCGCCGCCCTGAATCATTTGTTTAGGGCCGGTGCGGCGTTAGCGTGACGTCGTCCTGCAACAGCTCTCTCTGATCCGATCAGTGTACGTTCTACCCCTCCAAGACGAGTCGGTACCTCCACCGATCCCCTTGGCCTCTTCCAAACCGTCCGCCGATCACTTCCTCTCCCCGCGCATTCTCCGCCTTGAACAGAAACCTCATCGTTATCGTGGAGAGCAAGCCAGACCAAATGTACATCAACACTAGCCCGTGTCCCAAGGGGTACCACGGCCTTTGGTTCGCGCGGTATACGTTGGAACTGATCGCAATGAACATATCCGCTGAAAGCGGTGACAATCCGATCAACGCCATACGGGTATTTTCGGAGCGGAGACGTACAAAGAGACGACCATCGCGAGAGAGACGCTGCGTTTGTAACTCCCTTCAACGCTACTCGCGGCCCATGCGCTACATGTACATGTAGTCAGCGCGCTTGGCAGGTAATCTCAGATCTGGAACGCATACTCATGCCGTGTTGGCTGTTCGTTTATGCGTCCGTCGGTGAACACACCCCCACACAGCCAAATCGGTACTCACCGATGCACAGATAGATGCCACTGCGAAATAGATGGCGATGAGGATGTGGGACCCAGGGCAAAGATGCTCACCAAGCTGCCGATTATACCGCGTTGCGCGAACTGATCAAGATTATGTACCCCGCCGCAGCTGAATATATGCCATGTTGACGTTTTTTGACTGCATGCACGCAATCGTTCACGTACCAATGACGAGGAAGCCACCGCAGTAGAGGCACAGTGAACCAAACGGTCGAAGCTTTGGGGTGTTCGCGGACATACTTACAAGTTAAACAATCCACGGTTGCCGTAACGTTCGGCCGAGAAGCCAGCGGTGCAGGTGGCTATACTGGGACGGTCAGCAAGTTGGCCAGAGTCGCCTTGTACCCTACGTTCCATCAGAAGCCGTTCCTCGAAGCTTTTTGCACTCGATCAACTCACCGAGCTATTAGCGATTCCCGCGGGTGGTGCACGGGGAAAATGAAAGAGGAAAACATACCTGAGAAATAATACTCGGCGGGAACGGTGAAAAAGCTACAAGGGCATATCGCTGCCAGAGTACACGACGACTAGTCAGTACCACGAGCGCGTTCAGTCAGCCCAACACAGTTGATCCTGGCAGAGACGAAAACGAACTATAGAGATACGTCTTCCAGTCCGTCAAACTCGCCACAATGTTTTTCCACTGGGGACGCTCGCCAGCGGCACGATGACGACCGTATGCTCCGGCTCAGTCAAAAACGTGGCATCGTCCAGGAAGTCGACAGCGATCAAATACGAGAGGGCACCCGCGACGGCCATCCCAAGACCCTCGATGATGAATATCTATGCCCAAGTTATGGCAGCCTGGAGCGTCGCAAAATGGGCACCGATGGAGGGGTGAGCGAGGGTATAGGAGATCGCTTACTGCGAGTAGACTACCGAACGCGCCGGATACAGTTGCCGCAGAGAAAAATATTGCCAGCCTGATGTCAAACTCGCTGCGCTTGTACCAACGATGGTCGCAAATAGCGCCGTCAACAACGGGGGAATCATGTTCAATCGACTACCAGCACACACCGTGAGAGATAGTACGCGACTCCCGAGAAGAACCCAGCCTCGAACATCCCGAGCAACCGTCGTATCGCTAACAGATGCACGCTATCAACGTCCGGCGCGAGCATTCATTTGCACGACAGACACACACCATGAGGCCGCTGAAATTCGTAGTGACTCCTTATATCGTCTGTATCAAGCGAATCAGCTCATCTGACGAGTCTTTTTTATAAGAAAACCCAAGTCTTTCAAGCGTACCATCGAGATGCCCCACAATATCACGAGGGTAGATAACCAGACAGACGGCCGTAGACACTTGAGAATAACGCTGCAAGGAACCTGTGAAGGGAGTAAGATCGCGTGAATTGCGGACACGATCGAAAACGTCACTCACCTCAAAGATGGCATACGAGATGAAGAAGATCGTTAAACACAACAAGTATTGTGTGTCTGTCGGATGCAGGTCTCTTTCCAAGCCGTACAGCTATGTACGTCGTCGCAGCAAAGGGGGAGATGGTCAACAGGCGCGTGCCCAGGGGGAAAATGGACCTTGGCATTCTCGAAGCTCGTCCGGTCGAGGAAGGCGAGCAAAAACAAAAACGCCAACCAGGGAATCGTACGCGAGACCACCACCTTGCGCATTAACCGGCGCTCGTCTACGCCGGGGTTGTACACCGGGCGGTCATGGATGCGCTTCGCATCGGAGTCTGAAGCGTCTTTAATTTCGACATAGGAGACGTGTGCATTGTAAGGTCCGGAAGGGAGAGAGACGTTGTGGTGCTGTGGTCATAATGGTCTTGCGGGTGTCGCTTGCTTGGAGCAGGACAAAGGAAAGTGAGATGTCTACAAGGGCGTCATGTCATATGCCGCTGGCCCTCACTGACTACATGACCGTTCGTTAGAGTCGCACCATGACGCCATCAAGCCCGCGTGAGGCCCAGAAGCCCACACATCCTGTGAACGGTGCGGAGGCCGGAAAGGCGGGGGACGTGCCAACCAATCGAAACGGCACGCTCGGTAAGTGGTAATCCGTTTAGCCCGCATTCAAGTTCGTCCTCCCACATTGTCGCGGGGTCCCAAGGACTGGCATGGTCAGGTCAGATGGTGCAGAGGACCACTGCTCACCTGTGAACTATACCACCTCAAAAAGATGTCTGACCATAGTCGACCAGCGGAGAGGAGTACTTGTTCCACGGACTGCGCGTATCTCAGTAGACGGAACCAATCATGATGCATGATGGATTGCAGTTCTCGAGATAACAGCACATGCCCACGGCGGTACGCTCAAATGTCTCAGCTTGCCAACTCGGCGTGCATGACCAGAGAGCGCCAGGTATCCCAAAAATGATCCAGCCGAACGCCATTGCACCCGGCGTCCACTCGTGACTACGACTCTCCCCCGATCTCCAGCAACGCTTCGATACTCTTGCCCAGGTCCCCGCCATTCGCTTCGAGCACCCATTCACGCACCTCGGCATCCATGCTTGGAAATATTTGAGCTAGCGTACTACGGGCAGCAGCACTAGCATGCGCGTGTGCCCTGTCAATTTCAGCCTGTACGGCAGACAAGTCAAGAGACGGTGTTGGCGTCCGCGAAATATGCTGCGCCTGAGATGGTGGCTGCAAATATTGAGGAATCGGACTTGGATAACTACCGGACACAGGTCCTTGTGCCTCAACAGCATCAGGAGTAACCCTGGGAGCCGTTGCCAGTCTCGATGTCTCGATCACGTCATTTGCTGTGCCACCATGCGTTGGTGGAGCAGGTGACGGCCTGCGAATGCGGGGTTGATATGTCGTCTGGATGGGGGGCTTTGGCTCCTCCTCTCTGGTCTTGGGTGTACTCCCCCTAAATCGAGCAATCTGATCAGGATGCGCCCAATGCTGTTCGGTTTGATTGTCTGACCCTTCCTGTGTCCGTTCCCGTCCAATTTCAAACGGCGCGAATGGTCCTGGGAGATAATACATCTTCTCATCAAAGGCATCGCTAAGGATGCGACTAATTGCGCCAAGTGGCTTCGAGACCGCGTCCCCAGTCTTTTGTAGAAGTCGACGTGCATCTTCCCCTATACTCTGTGCCTGGGAGGGAACAGATAATGACAGTGGTTGAGCGGACTCTTCTCCTGCATGCGGGGAGGGAAGGGGAGATTTGGTAGAAGCTGCAAACGAGGACGTAGACGACGTGGGTGAAGAAGGCAACGAAGGAGGCAGTGATTGGATCGCCAGCTCGACGTTCCTGCGAACCAGTGGTGAGCATCGAATGGGAATGCACATCCAAGGATGCTCACCGCTCAAATTCCTGTTGGGTGATGTTTGAGACGGAGGTATGGTCCATTGTCTCGATGAACTGCACTGCTCCCATCTACCTCACATCTGGCTAGTCAATGGAATCAGCATTCGGAAAACTGCTCACACTCACGAGACTGGACAAGTAGTAGCCTGCCTCACTTTGCAGCTTTGCGGGGTTCCGGAAGCGATTGATGAATCTATGGCGGTGCACTTGTGAGCAAGGACGAAGATCCAAAGCGGGAGAGCGTGCATACTCCACGTTAGAAAGAAGGTGATCTGGATTTGCTTTGAGGACCACGAAGATGAGGACGGGAACAAACGAGTCTGCGCCTTCGTCCTTACGCAAGTGGCGGAGAAGGCCTTTTCCATGAATAAGTCGTCAGTGATTCGCAGGTACTGTGACATGATGGAGGACTAACCAAATATGACCTTGCAGCAATTGAGAATGCAGATCAATTTGTCTCTCGGTGCCTTGTAGTGGTTCACTTTACATAATTCTTTGTGAAAAGGTCAGACGGAGGGTACGAGGCGTGGAGATGAAAGACCTTGTTGGGCGAATTCGAGAAACCCGGGAATGCCTGGTTCTGTGCTCTCCAGCTCGGGAACGTCGAGGTGGGAAGGTTTTATCCAGTGGAACAAGCTGATCCTCTGAGAGAGGACTCGATCCCGCTCGAGATCGTCTGCAGTCACGGGGCGTGGAGGTGTTAGTAGGGGGAGGCAAGGTGTGAACGTGCTGCAAGAGGGGGTGAATGAGGGGGAACCGATGTGGTGAGGCGACGAACAAGTCGTAGAGTTTATTCATGACGAGTTTCTCCATGCCTTCCATGGCGTTGTCGAACTCGACGTCGGACGCGTTTCGCCATACGTCGGATTCTCTCATCTTTCCGGCGATGAACTGAGGAAACAGGACGATTAAGCCGGATCATGCCGGATCGTAGTCGCGATTCCGTACATTCAAGAAGTCGTTGATGACCTTGACTTGATCGTTTACGGTGAACGTTCTCTTTGCGAAATTGCTGAGAAAGCTGGACGTGTGTTATGAGCGGTAGGAGGGCGGGGAGTGAATGACTTGCGATCTGAGGTACTTTGCGACGGGATCTGCGCCGCGGGACCTGACCTGGTCGAGGAACGACTGAAAGTCAAACTGTATGTCCTCGTCCCTGCGAGGTGTCGCGGCATCGTTGGTCGTGGGCAGCGTTGCGGGGCGGGCGGTTGATGCCGCGTGAGGGGATGGCGCCGCGTCGGGCTGGAGGGAGGACGCGTGAGGGGGGAGGGACGGGGGCTTTGCAGAGTCCATGGAGAGAGGCGTTGGTGTCTGTGCACGTGACGACATGTGTTTTCTACGTCGTCACCGCCACTGCCGGACCTTGCTCTCGTCCCCCCCTCAACGGCGATGGCCACCTACCTCCTTGGCTCGATCCCGGACGACTCTGCTCTCTCTGACCTCCCTCGCGGACAGGTCGACTACCTCTCTCACCAATGGCGCGAGGAGGACGTCTGGCGCTCGTGGCGCAACATGACCCGTCTCAAGAACGAAATCACAAACGGCATCCGTCTCGAAAACGCATCTTGGCGCACTTGGTGGAAACAGAGGAACGGCCTCAAGACAGTCACCCCAGAGACACTCAATTGGTCAGCCCGTTTCTTCCTACCCCCCTTTCTTATCGTCGTGATCTCTGTCGTCCCCCGATCTCACCGTCCTCGTCCTTTTCAACGTCCATCCCCCTCGAGTGGTGCTCACGTTCGCATATAGGCTCAAAGACTCGGATGTCACATGGCTCTACGGTCCCCTTCACACGGCAGATCCAACGCCCAGACCGTCTCCAAGTGCCGCTGCTGCGCTCGACCTCTCCTCGTCACCCCCTCCACCCCTCCCTGGTATCGCACGGAAACCCATCCTCAAACACAGATCCATCTGCGAGCTGCTCACCTCGGAGTTCCCACTTTCACCCGTGTTTAGCCCGCCCGACTCCGAGGAGGAAGATGCACCACAGATCATGTCGGACGGCGCTGATCCGGTTTCACCGCACAAGCTCATTCGTCCGTCGCTGCTGCACACTAAGAGTGACACCCACATCACTAGAGGACCGTCCCACCCTTTTCGTCGGGACTCTCCGCCCCGCCTACCGGCTGCGGCGCCATCCCAGCCCGAATCCGCCATCGTCCCGAAACGTAAGCACATCAGCTTCAACACCTTTGTGGAGCAGTGCATCGCCATCGACAAGCCAAAGAAGAAGCGTCCCCATTACGCCTCGTCAAACCCCCATCTCGCCTCCCTTGACGACGACGGGTCAGCCCTTCTTCCTATCTTACCCACAGTACACTCATCTATCCCCTCTGCAGATACGACGAAGACTCGGAAGACGGCATCGTCGACGAGGCTGACGAGATCCTCTTTGACCACCCACAATCGCCCTACCCACAAATATCCCATGCACACCACTCCCCGCCTCCTCACAACGTGTCCCCGCCCTCGTCATCCACCTCCGAGGAAGAAGAGGATGACGACGACGTCCTTCAAATGCGTGTCCGCACCGCCGTCCCTCGCTCTCCTGCCCACTCTGCGTCGTCTTCCTCCTCGTCCTCCTCTCGCTCGCGGCCACCAAACGCCCGATCTACCTCTTGTACGACCGCCCGTCGCCGTACGCATGGCAGCAACAACGTCATCATGCGCTCTCCAAGCACAGACAAGGAACTGGTCACCATTGCCCTGATTGCCCCTACCATCCTAAAAACAAAGCTGGACGACGATGATACACCCTGCCCACTCGCATACAGCCTCCCCTCCTATGAACGTCGCGCCTGCGATAGCCAAGATGGCAAGGACTGCTCCCCCCATGGCACACACGATTCTCTGGTCGAACTCGTTTATGTACCCCCATCATATTTGTACTCAGACCCGGAGGAGAGCGAGGACGTGATCGAAGAAGGCAGTCGCGCAGTTGCACACGAGGCAAGCCTGGCAGGCCAGCCACAGCCCACCACGGCTTCGTCTGTGACCCAAGACCAACAGGCGCACGATGCGGACGCGGCCGACCCAACCCACGGCGCGGTTGCTGATCACAAGTCCACTCGCATACCCCGACGTGCAGACGGCGCTTCCATCGCCACGATCGAGCCCAGTCCCTCTGGTCCCGAAGTCATCGTCAGCTCCTCGGGCGGTCAATCAGACGCCCCACGGTCGAGGTCGCGCTCAAGATCCCGAAGTAGGTCGCGTTCTCGTACCCCTTCCCCGAACGAGATGACGGCGTCGACCAATTCCTCGAGTTCTTATTCTGTTCCCCGTGTGAACGCACCAGCACAAGCTACTGGCAATACCTTGCTTGTTCCGTCCGACCCCCCTCCATCACGAGGCCGCTCCGCGTCTTCCTCGTCATTGTCGTCACAGGTTGAACGCTCCCCTCGCGGTCGCAGTATCACGCGCACATCGTCGTTTTCAGATCGAGAGAGTCTCAATGCTGGCAGTCCCGAGGGAAATGTCGGGCTTGGCATAGGCAGTGTTAGTGCCAGAGATCGGGAGCGTGATGTAAGAGGGGATAAGGAGGGCAGACGAAGTACAGAGAGAGGGCGGGATCGGGGCATTCGAAGATCCGGCTCGCATTCGGCTTCTGGATCTAGTTCCAGTTTGAGCCCCGAGAATTCGCAGCAGGCTGCCGCGCGCGTTGCTGTGGAGCGACCCCCATTGGAGCAAGCGCCTGTTCCTGAGGTGCGAAAAAAGTCTAGTTCCGGATCTTTTTCATCCGGATCTTCCACGGTTATTCCGTCGCCCACCACCCGCTCACCGCCATGCCTGGTTCTCGGCGCTAAGCCGATTACCCAGACGAGTTGCATTGAAGTACCGTCCGTATCGATACCCATTTCCCCCAGTCACGCGCAAGAGGAACAGGAGTCCATCTTGCGTCAACCTACACCTGCCAATTCGCCAATCGTTCCCATGCATCCGCCACCCTCTCCTATTGCTCGCCATGAACGGAAACCTTCTTCCGGCAGCTCCCGGAGTCCAAGTCGGCACGCAGATGACGGTCAGCAGGGTACCCTCGTCGCTCGTGCTGTGGAAATAATGTCCAACGCTGGCGCCTTCTTAGGCTCTTTCTGGCATAGTGGGGCACCAACTGGCGTCCCGACCTCATGAGCTTGGTAGCTCAATCACGCTTTTACTTATATTTTGGAATTATTGACCCCTGCTTGGGTCACGTCACTGTCTGCTCAGCTTGTTTGTTGTCTTCATTGCATGGTACATATTCCCCCCTGGACCTTTCTTTTCTCTGGTTGGATTTTCTTAATCAACGTTTAAAGTTTTTTTTTTTCTTTCCTTTCTCTACGATACAAATTCCAAGTATAATTGGTTTTTTTCTACCCCTTGTCCATGTCTCTCCTGGCCCAGTCAGATGGGTAACGTCGTGTGATGCTGGTACGGGCAACGCTCGTGTACATATCTGTTGTATCACCTGATATCCTATTCGCCCTGGTTATTTCTGCGCTGCATGTATTGACATCTACCCCTCTTCAACTCGCGCGGTTACCATGCCCGTTCCAAAAGCAATCATCGATCAAATAAAACACATCATTCCGCCTCTGAATGGGACCCTGCACAAGGGCCAGTCAGGTGCGTCGTCAGTCTGGCCTGGCGGGGTCGTGAGATCAAGAACAGGCGCGCAGGCAGAGTCGGCGTTCTAGGAGGGGCTCTCGAGTTCGTCGTTCCCTCCCCTCTTCGTGTGATCCCTCCATACATACATAGGGCACAGCTACACCGGCGCGCCATTCTTTGCAGCCATGTCTGCGCTTCGCTTGGTACGCTCGTCCAGATACAAGCATCTCGCGATCTATACGGATGATCCCGTCGTGTGCAGGGCGCCGACCTCTCGCACGTCATTTGTGCGCCGACTGCCGCACAGGCAATCAAGTCGTATTCGCCCGACTTGATCGTCCATCCCATCCTCCGCGAAGATGCGTACGTACTCCCCTCTTCTACCTCGCGCTCGTCCCCGCCCACGCCGGAACCGGTCCAAACAGCCCTCAGGACAGAGTGAAAACCGAGCTCGACGGTATCCTTGCACGCCTCCACGTCCTCGTCCTCGGTCCGGGCCTGGGGCGGGAAGCTTACATGCAGCACTACGCGCGGACCGCGCTGGCGCTGGCGCGTGCGCGCGCCATGTTCGTCGTCCTCGACGCAGACGCGCTGTGGATGGTCGGGCAGGCGCTCGAGCTCGTGCGTGGGTACCGCCGGGCAGTGTTGACGCCGAACCTGGTCGAGTTCCGGAGGCTGTGTGAGCAGGTTGGGGTGGGGCGGGAGGAGGGGGCGGAAAGGGGGGAGGAGAAGGCGGCGGAGGTGTCGAAGCAGCTTGGGGGGGTGGTCGTGCTGGAGAAGGGAGCGCGGGACGTGATCGCGAGCGATACGACGGGGGAGGAGGCAGATCTGGATGCGAGTGGGAATCGGGTGGAGGATGGGGAGGAGAGGGTGGTGGTGGTGGTGGACGTCAAGGGCGGGCTGAAGCGGTGTGGGGGACAGGGGGACGTGCTAAGCGGGTGTGTGGGTACGATGTTGGCGTGGGGCAAGTGTTATGAAGAGGGGGCGTATGGGTGCGTGCACGTTTCCAGCGTACGGGATTTCATCTCTGACGGACGGCAACAGGGATCACCCCCTTCCTGTGTCGAGACTCCCCATCCTGGCCGCGGTCGGTGGGAGCATCGTTACGCGTACGAGCAGCAGGATGGCGTTCCAGGTGGAGGGTCGTGGGCTGGTCACTCAAGACATGGTACCGTACTTGGCCAAGGCATTCTCAGAGACCTTTGGCGAGGACGTACAGGGCGGCGAAAGGGGAAAGCTCTAGATAAACGCTGGCTGGTTGGCAATGCAAGTCGGACCCGTTTCTTGACGTATCGACCCGGTTCGTCACGTGTGATGGAAGCATAAAAGCGGTCCAGCGCACGATCCAAGCACCGCAACGATGGCTTATCAGGTCAAGGAAATACCCACCAAACCTTTCGACGGCCAGAAACCTGGCACGTCGGGGCTCAGGAAGAGGTCCGTACACCCTCGCCAGCGATCCTCACCGCTGACCAACGGCGCACAGGGTCAAGGTGTTCCAACAACCCGTACGTGACCGATTGCTCTCCAAAGAGATTCTCGCCCGACACTCTCTTGTAGGGCTACACCGAAAACTTTATCCAGTCCATCTTTGATTCCATCGATGCACAAGGCGCAACCCTCGTCATCGGAGGCGATGGTCGTTACTTTTCTCCGGAGACCGTCCAGACCATCCTGAAGATCGGGTCCGCCAACGGCGTGAAAAAGTTCATCATCGGCAAGGACGCGATCTTGTCCACCCCGGCCGCATCCAGCGTGATCCGAAAATACAAAGCCGACGGAGGTATCCTCCTCACAGCGAGCCACAACCCGGGTGGTCCCGACAACGACTTTGGGATCAAGTACAACGTGTCTAATGGCGGGCCTGCACCCGAGAACGTGACGAACAAGATTTACGAGGTCACCAAGTCCATCGAGAGATACAAGGTCATCGAGGCCGAGCCTGTACGTCTTTTTCTAGCTCGTTTGAGTGCGTCCTCCTCGGTACACTCACCCCGCACCACGTCAGGTCAATCTCTCACAGATCGGCGAGACGACGTATGGACCCTCCCAAGTGCAGATCATCGATTCGGTCGCCGATTACATCATCCTGTTGAAGGAGATCTTTGATTTTGCACTCATCAAATCGTTTCTCCAGAACAATGCAGAGTCGTTCCGCGTTTTGTTTGACGGTCTGCACGGTGTCACCGGTCCCTACGCGCACGCGATCTTTATCGAGCAGCTCGGTCTTCCCGAGACTGCGATCCAGCACTGTGTCCCGTTGCCGGACTTTGGGGGAGGACACCCCGATCCGAACTTGACCTATGCGCATTCGCTCGTTGAGGTCGTGGAGAGAAACAGTATCCAGTTTGGTGCTGCCAGTGATGGCGATGGGGATCGAAACATGATCTACGGCAAGGGTGCGTTTGTCACCCCGTCAGACTCGGTCGCTATCATCGCGGACTGGGCACACGTGATTCCCTACTTCAAGGGGGGCTTGAAAGGTCTCGCGCGTAGCATGCCGACCAGTAAGGCCGTCGACCTTGTTGCAAAGAAAAAGGGTGTCGAATATTTCGAGGTGCCCACCGGTAGGCCATTCAGCTGGGGTTCGCGCGATCGATTTACGGAACTCTGCTGAAAGGCTGGAAATTCTTTGGAAACTTGATGGACGCTGGACGCCTCTCTATCTGCGGAGAGGAATCCTTCGGAACAGGTTCAGACCACATCCGCGAAAAGGATGGTCTGTGGGCAATTACCGGTGAGTCTGTATAGGTTCCCGGGTCTCGGCGGTGGCTCTCAACCGGAATGGTAGCGTGGCTGAATATTCTTGCGGCTGCCAACAAGGAGTCTCCTAACAAGCTCATCGGTATTAATGACCTTCTCCAGAAGCATTACTCTATCTACGGCCGTTCGTTCTTCAGTCGCTACGACTATGAAGAGGTTTCCTCGGAGGGTGCAAACAAGTTGGTTGCGCACCTGAACGACGCCATGAAGACCTCTTCGCTCGTGAACACGACCCATCGCTCAAAGAGTACGGGACAAGATTATAAGATCGCCTCTGTCTCGAGCTTTTCGTACACCGATCCCATCGACAAGAGCGTCAGCGCGAACCAGGGCCAGGTCGTGCTGTTTGAAGATGGCTCGAGAGTGGTGTTTCGGCTGAGTGGTACAGGCAGTGCGGGCGCCACGGTGAGGATGTATGTTGAGCGATACGTCGGACCGGATGCGGGGGAGGAGTTAAGCAGGCCTACCGCAGAGGGTCTCCAGGGCCTCATCGAAGTGGCATTAGAGATGACGAAGCTCAAAGAATTTTTGCAACGGGAGGAACCTACCGTCATTACGGTATGTCCATGATTAGTCGCTCCCGGTGAATTGCCAACTCATGACGTGGTTTAGTGAGTGCTCCACACCTGAAAGGCTTCCGGGTACTTTATTTGTACGATGGTGGTGCGATAGAGTCTTGTATTCATCAGATGCCGGTGCGCTGTTGGATGGGAGGGCTGGAATGAGGACCTGGTGGGGACAAGGGGGAAGAGAAAACGGAACCATGCGGTAGGGGTTGACCGGTGACTGGATTTTAATCGGCATTTGCGCGACCTAAGGAGAGCCGTCTACCACATTTTTGGCAACTTCCTTTGAGATCACGCAGGGCCGGTAAGTTTACTGCCAGCGAGCATTCCAAGTTGCCGAAATAGTGACGTACGCGACCATTTCTATGAATTTGCTTGCGTTGCGGCGAACACATGCTCATCATTTCTTGAACGGGAATGGCCTGCACGCAAAACGGTAGGCACTGCCGAGGATCCATCGATCCGACCGCCGTACTGGGGCGAGAGGGTTCCATGGAAAGTGGACACATAAATGGCGACGGATCCCCTCGCTCCACGACCCTCCATTCTCCATCGGATCGACTCGTCCTCTTCGCCATCGATGCGCCTCCCTCTTCTCGTCCGCCTCTTGACCGCGATTCCATTCGGCACTCTGCTGGGCGCGAGCAGTACCGCCAAAACGTATCAGCTTCAAGACATGTATCAGAACGAGGGTTTCTTCTCGCATGTATCCCTTTTGCCTCTCACCTCTCGTCGCCCGGGATCTGACCCTCTATAGCGATTGGTCATTCTTCACCAGTGCAGATCCCACGAACGGCAATGTGAATTACCTGAGCGAGGACGATGCACGGTCCCAGAAACTAGCATACGTGAACCAGACGGATAACACCCTCGTACTTGCCGTCGACTCCACGAGTAACGTACCCCCAGGCGGAAATCGCAATTCGTGAGGCCCTGCGTTTGCGCGATCGCGTGCCGATAGGCTGATAAACCTCGTTAGCGTTCGCATCACGTCGAACAAAGCCTACACGGGAGGTTTGTTTATCTTGGATGCAGTCGCCATGCCTGTTGGCTGTGGCACATGGCCCAGCTTTTGGGTTCGTCGATCCTCTTCCGTAATTTGCATAGTCCGCGCAGCTGAATCTCTGTTGACCGCAGACCGACGGGCCCAACTGGCCCACTGCGGGGGAGATCGATATCGTCGAGGGCATCAACAATCAAGCACACAACCAGATGACGCTTCACAGCGGGACGTCGAAACCTTGCACGCTCAACACGACCGGTACGAAATCGTTCACGGGCCAGGTCCTCTCCAGGAATTGCTACAGCACCCCGACGTCCGACTCTGGATGCTCCATCCTCGACGCCGACACCCGTTCGTTTGGTTATGGCTTCAACGCCGTCCAAGGTGGTGTATTCGCATTTCTGTGGGATCCGTCGGCAGGCATGTCATTGTGGCACTTTGCTCGAGGAAGCATTCCCAATGATATCACCAACCGAATCCCCACACCCGCGAACTGGGGTACGCCCGCTGGTTTCTGGAGTTCAGAAACGTGCGATATTGCCACCAATTTCTATGATCATTCCATGATCATCGACACGACCATCTGCGGAGGCTGGGCTGGGAGTGCTTATAGCCATTCTGGCTGCCCTGGGACATGCTCCGATATTGTCGCGAATGCAGCCAACTTTGCCAGTAAGTTGCTTTGGTTGATGCTTGCCTCCTCGTCCTCTTAGCTGACGTGCTGGGAGATGCGAAATGGGTGATCAACTACGTCGCCGTCTATCAATGAGCACACATACCGTCGGGTGCAGGTCACGCGTTCAATTTATGCCCTTGATTCATACCGCACGGAACGTTGGGATGGTCATCGCAACGCATCATTATATCTTTATCATTTCTGTCCAGATTAGATTGTTCCCTGCGGCCTTTTTAGCTACTACGTCGTCAGGTTTGCTCTGTGATGCTTGGATTGAGATATTCGCATGTTGGTCGTGCAACGCGTCCTTGGTGTACGCCATCTAAAATGTGTAATGTAGGTCTTTTCGCTAGCTTCGTGAGTGAAGAGGATTGCGAGGACGTTGAGGCTGAGCGTGCGTGCATTCGGGCGGTAGATGGAGGCAACAAGGCTGACGGGGTGTGCGGTGCCTGTGCTGAGTGCCAACAACAGATAAATCGCGTACGCGTCGGGGATGTGGCAAGAGGGTGACCGTTAGGTAAAGTGGTGCCTTCCAGGCGAGTGAAGCGTTCAAACCACAGGGTGTGCTGCAAGGCACAGAGACAGCTAGAACATTGGCGTGAGAGCGGGGCTCAATCCGGAGCCCATGACTGGAACTTTCGTTCAGTTTGCTCTAGGGCCACGCAAGAGGAGTGGGGACGAGGTGATTCTTGCCAGCGAATCCAAATGTCGAGATTCTGTAGGCTGTCATTAGGAACGGCGGCTGTCCGGCGGGAGTCTAGACTAGGCGAAGCAAAAAGGGGGACCCAGCACATACTACTGCAGCGAAATGCGATGTCACTGCATCTCGCCCCACTCTGTCCAGCTCCGCATAAACAAGTTTTGGGAGAGGTGTGGTACGGAGGGGAAGTCGATATAGGACAAGTCTGCAGTGAAAGGAGAAAACGTTATCGGGCCGTGCATCGCATGTGTATTCCGAGGCGACCCTTTTTCGCCACTCGGTTCGCCGTATTGCAATGTTGACGAAACGAATGATCGTAGATTAACGATGGCCGTGCGACACCCGGGTCTGGCAAGGGGAAATGAGAGGGAGATATAATGCCCGGTGAGATCCACGGGGATACTAGAAATGACTGGTGACCGTTTCGACGCAGACTCCAAGCCCATCGCCGAGTCGTCGTGCAGTTGAGAAGAATGAAACACGACGTCGTTGGATTCATCACTGCCTTGACAGACTGGATTTCCCACGGTATGCCTATTGTAGCGGAAATAGCCTTGAAGCTGTCCGCGTTCAGGACCAGGCGGTATGACAACGTGCGTGCTATCTGACCGCCTTGTTCATTGACAATACAGATATTCAAATAGTAAGCGTACAGCCTTGACTCGCCAGAGAAACCTCAGTTTGCGGTTAAGCCATTCAGATAATGGAACCTCGACGTGCGTTTCCTGTTCTCGCTTCGCAATGACCCGTGATTGCGGCACTTCAAGGGTAGCACAACAACGGTTTATCCCCATTCCGCTCATATATGAATCGCACAAGGCAAGCGGTGCCCGTCCACACCGTTTACAGCAGGTTCCAGGTCCTGTGTCGCGCAGTCGTGTGTAAACCGCGAATGCTGGCAACCATAAGTAGGTCGATTTCATTCTTGATCCCCTCGTCCTTCCCTGCAACCCTTTCCAGGCCCACTCCTTTTCACCGTTGACTAGCATAACCATGCACGTTCTTTTCGTTGGCCTCTTGGCCACCATCCCGTTTGGCACCCTGGCTGGTGCCCATAGAACCGTGTCAAGATCCCGCCACCATAACGTCGCTCGTCAAAGTGCTAACAAGACGTACGTCCTCCAAGACTTTTATCAAGCTGAAGATTTCTTCACGTAAGCATCTGAATCTGCGCTCCATTTGTCCTGCCGCACGAGGTCTGATCCTCTGTAGACAATGGTCATTCTTCAACTATTCCGACCCTACGGGAGGCAATGTGAATTACCTGAGCATGGAAGATGCAATGTCCCGAGGACTTGCATTTGTGGACGATTGTGATAACTCCACTGTCCTCGCCGTCGACTCGACGAGCACCGTCCCTGTTGGTGGAAATCGCAATTCGTAATACTCTGCCTACCGCACTCGTATTGATTCGTTGACCAACGTTGACAGTGTTCGCATCACGTCCAACAAGAATTACACCACTGGCTTGTTTATTCTGGATGCCAGTGCCATGCCAGTTGGTTGTGGTGTATGGCCCAGCTTCTGGGTTCGTGTTTACCCGTGATTTAGCTGAACCGCACAATTTGAACCTGTATTTGTTGACTGCAGTCGACCGGGCCTAACTGGCCCTATGGTGGGGAGATCGATATCGTCGAGGGTGTCAACAACCAGAACCACAATCAGATGACCCTCCACAGTGGGACATCGAATGCCTGCACGCTTACCAAGTCGGTCAACAACGACACGGCTGCCCTGTTCACTGGCGACACCCTTGGCACGAATTGCTACAGCACGCCTACTGCGGATGCTGGGTGTGGCATCTCTGACCCCAATGCTACCTCATTCGGTTATGGGTTTAACGATGCCAACGGAGGTGTCTATGCGCTTGAGTGGGACACCGACACTGGCGTGTCGGTCTGGCATTTTGCCCGCCCGGACATTCCCGCAGATATCGCCAACCGAACGCCCACATCCGCAAACTGGGGCACGCCGGTGGGCCACTGGAGTTCCCAGACGTGCAATATTGCTGCCAACTTTTACGAACAGTCGTTGATTTTTGATACGACCATCTGTGGCAACTGGGCCGGCGGTGCTTATGGCACTTCTGGTTGCCCTGGAACGTGTTCCGAGATGGTTGCAAACGCGACCAACTTCAAGGGTGGGTTGTCGATCTATGTGTTGTTTCCGTCCGTGCTGACGTTGCCTGGAGATGCGAAATGGGTGATCAACTACGTCGCCATCTACCAATACTCTAATCCTTAATGCATAGTTATACCCTTTTGTTACCAGTTGATTAATGGATGTTTTGAGAAAGGATACGATTTCCCACGCGATCTTGTTTCTGTCCCTCTTCCCGGATGGATTCCCAGCCACCGCCTGAGCCAACATCAATCCCGGTTTCCGACATCACGACGACACCCTGGCCCAGAAGAGCCGCAAAGGTTTGCCGACAGTCTCCTTGTCGACTTTCGTTCGCCGCTGATGCACCCCCAACCCTCAAGGCTTGCGCGGGCTGCAGGTACGCATCGCATCTCTCATTTCGCCAATACGCCCTCAGACACCCTCCCCACCAGGCGCGACAAGATCCGCTGCGACGGTGCAAAGTAGGCACTCCGTGTGTTCATACCCACACCCGATTGAACCCCCGTTCTGCCGATCCTGATCACTTTTAGGCCCTGTGGTGCATGTATCAAGAAAGGGTACACCATCGATCAATGCATCGACGGATGCGAGAGCTGTCGCAAAGCCCGCGTTCGCTGCGAAGGCGGAAAACCATGTCAGCGCTGTCGAGAACTCGATCAGGAGTGCGTTGAGGAACAGGTCACGACGGGGATGCGCTCCGACGTGGTACCGCCCGTATTTGTCTTTCGCAATCGCCAAAAGAACGAGCGTGCCAAATTGGCTTGTCAGAATTGTCGTCGGGATAATAAAAAGGTGCGTCACGTGTGGGTCTTGATCTGCGGATTGCTGGAGGTATTTTATCGTAGTGTGGCGATCAACGACCTTGTTCGCGGTGTGTTACGCGGGGGGAAGAGTGCATTCATGTCGGGCGGGGACCGAAGCTCGTCAAGCTGCGTTGTGAAGGATGTCGACAAGAGAATCGCAAATGCGAAGACGCTCGGCCCTGCAAGCAGTGCATCGAGCAAGGGAGAGAGTGCGTGAGTGTGCAGAGAAAGGGAAGAGGCCACGGGACACGAGTGAAAGCGGTGAGCTCATCCCGTCCTTGTTTCCGTACCCTGTGACTTATGCCGCTGCAGGCGTGTACGACATGCAGGTGAGGACTTCGATGGCCGCTTTGATGGACCCTGTCTCATCTAGATCTAGACGTGATAAAGTACGTTGTGATGGAGTAAGGTAACGTGGCTGTCACCTCAATCACGTTTCATTCCAATGACCTGCTGCATCCACCAGGCCGTGCACAACTTGCGCTCGAAAGGGGTATCAATGCGTCGACCGTGTCTGTGTGACGTGCGTGCAGCAAGGACTCGAGGGCGAATGCCCTCATCGACCTGCGCAAGAGGCAGATGCGTCGGACGGGGATGGTCCAGGCCGCCGCAATGGTCAGCCAACCTCCACGGAAACGACAGCTCTGGTCCAACATCCCTTTATCCCCAGTAACCCGCCGTTACCTATGCCTCCACAACCACCCCAGGCCGGGATAGCACCGACCATGTTCCCTTCTCATGTGTATGGGCCGTCACCGTACCACATGCTCGCAGCGGAGCATCCCATCCCCGTTCCTGGTGAGGGCTCGTCGACGTTGACGGGTTATCCACGCGCGCCGTACTACCCAGTTATCGATCCTCAGATTGACCTCCCACAACCCAACATATCGTCTGAGCGGTATGACCCATCCTCTGCGCAGACCGGTGCCCCGAGTGGTTCCTCGTAAGCAGGACGCCGTGGCTCTGGAGGCGTTGATATCGTAGCAATAGTGTCCCGAAATGTGTACCACGGTTGTATTTTGTAGAAACAGCGATCGAGTTTGGCCGTATTTGGAGAGCTATGTGTTGTTGTGGGTGTCGTTGTCCACCGCAACTTGATTGTCCTCGTGCTGTACATATATCCCCGCCCTGCACCTTTCTGACCCCATACATTCCTTATCATGAGCGATCGCTCACCATCGTCCATGCCAGCACCCGCCCCCACCCCACAGTAAGCATGTAGCTACCCTGTTCTCGCTCGATGTCAACATACCACAAGACAGAAACATGAAGCCACAGACGCACAAGTTCAAGTAAAAGAAGAGTCACCAAGCTTACCGTCACCAACCACCACCGCCACCCAACATTCATTGGCACCATCATCTTCGCCAGGCAAGCCCAGCCGGCAGAAGGCAGCAGCGCAGAGACAAGCCATTCTCCGCGATGATCCACTGAGCGGGGAAGTAGAGCCTCATCGGGTCTATTGTCGAGAGTGTGAGCGATGGATCAGGCTTGCGACGTGCTCTGAGTATGCGGTGGCAAATTGGCAAGTGCACACGCAACGATGTCATGCCTCCCCGACAACCCTTCGGTCTGCCCGCCGAACACCATCTAAGCCTAGTTTAGGCCCCAGTAGCCGAGTCGCCACCGCGGAACGAAAGATCGTCTTGCTGAACGATCCACAGGTCAGGTCCTTTTCGGCAACACAGGTGCAGTGTAGTAGCTGCAAGACGGAGGTGGCATTAAAGGGCGAGGTGGACTACGACCTGACTAAATGGACCGAACACAAGGAGAACTGTATACCGTGAGTGCTTCTAGCGAGCTGTACTTTGTGTTAGTTTAGCTCTAACGTGTGACGACAGAATGACCCCTGCACCGATCACCCCACAAGGGTCAAGACCACGCGCGAACCCCCCACCTTCCACGTCGAGCACGCATTCTCAGGTCTCTGCGGGCAGGTCTGGACGATCGCCTACGCCCGCGGGCGAGGGCTGTCCGAGTAGCAACTCGACGGAGACGACTGCGGTTGCCGACAGCTCCCCTGCTAGCGTGAAGGTCGGGGTGAAGCGTGGCCGTGATGAAGAGACGGAAGAGGAAGAGGAAGTAGCGGAAGATGTCGATGAGCGCCCAGCAAACCGGCCGCGGACAGAGACGTACAAGCCTCCAGAGAAGGACGCGCCGGGCGTGTTCGGGTGGTTGATGCAGCCATTGAAAGAGTTCGCGCGTGGATTCCGGGAAGGACTAGGCTCTGCGTAAAGGGTATCGCTCGTGTGTATGATCTGGCTCATCTCTATAATACGCGGTCTGTCTTGTCTGCGGTATGCGGGTTTCGGGAACTTCCGAGTGTAGGACTCGTCCTTGTTCCGCGCGTTTTTTCTTGCTGGGGGGAAACTACCATTACACGTAAGGTAGCCCGGTCCCCCCTCCTAACCGTCCCCTTTCTCAGCCAGCGGTTCCTTGCTGTTCCTTCATATGTGGGCCATTTCCTGGCTGTAGCCAAGCATCCGCTCATCGGGAACACTTTAGGGGGTCACCGAACAACGACTCTCCCATGAAAGCCCTCACAGCGTTGGTACCGGTCCAGGTCCTTTCCCCTCCACACTAACCCATGACCACAGCGGGACAGACGCCCCACCGAGAACAGCCGCTGAACTGGCCCGAGAAAAGAAACTGCGGGGCGATCCCATGGCAGAGGTACACGGGCCACTTTTCGTCACTTGCAAGCGATGCGGCAGTCGCATCAAGCTGTCCCCCAAAAGCTCCTACGACCCGTTTCACTGGATGAAGCACAGAGAGCGGTGCCTTCGCAAACCGCTCGGCGCAACTCGCGCCGCCCGGCGGGCTCCCAAAGACATTGTAAGCACACGTTTGCAGAAGCCTCGTGATCAGGGCTAACTCGGTTTGCCGCAAGTATGCGTCTCCAGCTAAACAGTCACCCGCTTCGTCATCCAATACCGATGCCGACAACGCGACACCCCCCCCGCTCACACCCGATGACGACCGTCCTGTCGCCTCTGACGTGTTCAGAGAGCGCTCTCCCTCCCCGAACATCGATGACCTTGATTTGTCTACCAAGCCTGTTGTACGTAAAATAGACTGTGCATTTCTCGATTACCTACATCGCTCTCAACGTCCTTTACCAAAGCACGTTCCCCTCGTCGAACGCTGGCAAACTTGGAACTGGTCCGAACTCAGGCCTCCCACTTGGACGGCCGATGCTTGTCTTACACTTTCCCCCGACGACCAGGAGGACTATGATGGCGATCCCGATAATTACATCCTCGACCCCGTAGAAATGCGTTTTCCGGAACCTCGCCTCATTCCCCACCCGGGTACGCACAGTCAAGACACCCCCTCATTATCGGCATAATCTACCGTCGCATATAAGCCGCTACCTTCGATCTCCAGGTGCTATCGTTTCCGCTCTGTTGTTGCTCTCACTCGTCCTACTCTACAGCACGCATAACTCGCTTGTTTTACCTCATATCTCTTGGAACTATTTCCTCACTGACAGCATTCCGTTTTGTAGTCATCTTTGCATGTCTTCAACCTACCTAGCTTCTGCATCCAACATCTACTCACACATTTGTATATACCACGAGGATGGTCCTTTATGTTCGCTCAGACACGGGCAATAATCTATATATTCTATGACACTCTATTACCAATAGCACGCGCTTCGATTACGAGTACCATTTTTTCGCTATTCGTCACTGTCATCCAAAGGTGGTTTATGTATCCCGTTGTTCAGCAGATCGATAATGACTGGATCGACGTCTGCGCGAGTACCCCTACAAGGTTCGTTCAGCACGGATACTAGCGCTCTGCTCTCGGGTGAAGAACATACAGGACCGCTCTGACAACGTCGCGCATCACACGCGACGTTGCCATCTCTATCTTGTCGACACCCAAAAGTCCGTCCGCCCGCGTCGGACCGACGTTGAGAAGTAATACCGGCTTCCCCAGTTTAAGCGCGTGTTTGACCAGCCTGTGGTGCAACATGGTTTCTTGATGATGCGATCCCAAACCGAGGACACCGCTCACCGATAAGCTGAAAAGGTCGCGAGGGTAGTCCCGACGAGAAACAGCTTATCTGATCGTTCTATATCACGAAACCTGTCGCGCCCCAAGAAACGACGATGCAACACGGTCTGGAGGCTGAGAAGAATGGAGCGACCTACGAGCGTTCCCTGATGGCTCGGGGTATCGATTCGCCAAAGAAAATGAGTTCTGGTTTTTGCTTTTGAACAGGGGCATCAGAGAAGGCGTGGTTGGAAAAAGCAAACGGCCACATACGTTGGTGTTGTGTCGGCCCTGCGCCAAACATTCCAAGCATTCTGGAACGACGAAATCGCCATACGAGACGCCTTCCAGCTCGACCTATGTAACAGTCCTTTCTCCGTCAACATCCTTATTTTTTTCGGTGTACCGCTTGGCGATACAAACATCACCGTCTGGATTCGTCCGAGGCTTCTTTCCGGTCGCTTCGAGCTCGTCGACGAAGGCCTTCCATTTAGGATTGCTGGCCGACAACCGGTCCTGAAATACGTCTCTGCTGACGACATGACCAAACTGACAATGTACTCTCTACTGCGTGTCAGATTTCTTTCCTAAACGCGCAGCAGGCATGGGCCTGTAGGACTGACATGCAGCGTTCCGTGCAGCTCCAGGATGCGCTCGTTCAGGCGCGTATCGTCCCAGAGATGGACGATGGCTCTGTGGTGTAGGCCGTCCACATTTTGGGTAATGACGTTGTTGATCTGGCCGGTGTGCTGGAGGGCTGCAAGGGCGTAGTGGGTCGTATTTGGTTGTGTGTCTCGGACGAGCGGATAGCCGAGATAGGAGCGAAGCCTGCGGACGAGGGGCGTTTGTTACGGGACGTGTACCAGTTACAGGGTATACATACCAGTAACGCTGTCTGGACTTGGGAGACCGACGTGAGCGACGCTTTGAGGAGCGGAGATGACACATGCCTGAACGCGCGTCCCTTGGGACTATCTGCGACGAGTTCATGATACTGTCGGCGGTGTCAGACTTCAGCGTCTGGAGATACGAGAAGCTAGTGGTTCCCGTACAAAGATGGGCCTGGGCTCGTGAAGTGTGAGAGGCGCACCACGATCACTGGACGCAATACGCACCTGTAATTGGGGTTCATGTATCGTCCATCTTTTCCCCGGTATGCCCTGATGCCAGAATCGACGCTGACGCCAGCGCCCGTCAGGAGTGTGACGCTCCCCGAGGCGATGAACGATGCGGTGCGTTCTATGGCTGCAGCAGGTGAGATGGGGTCTGTCCGTGCGGGCGAGACGACATGGGGGATGGTGGGGACGGAAATGCGCATAAGGGGTGTCGGGAAAGAAACCGGTCCGCGCGCCATCTCTTGCACATGAACGTTTCGCGAGGACCTCCCGCTGCGTTGCAGACGCCCGGCTTTGCACACTACGCCGTCGCCTGGTCCCCGTTCCACAGCGCACGCATCGCCCTTGCATCCGCCGCCAATTTCGGTCTCGTCGGCAATGGTCGTTTGCACCTCGTCTCGCTCGTCCCGGGTCTGGGCGGTGCAAGCGCGGTCAAGATCGACAAGCAGTCAGTACCCGTCCTCGTCGTCAATGTGCATTTCTTAGAGTGATCAGCTATGAAACACAGGATGCACTTTACGACGTTGCTTGGTCCGAGATCCACGAAAATCAGATCGTAGCAGGCTCAGGAGACGGCTCGATCAAACTATGGGACGTCGTGCTGAACGTGAGCCCGTCTTGCGTCCATCCTGCGCCGTATGGCCGATGGCAGACTGACACAGTCTCGGTAGGACTTTCCGATTCGTGCTTGGCATGAACATGCAAAGGAGGTCTTTTCCGTGGACTGGTCCAATCTCAAGAAGGACATGTTTCTTTCAGCATCTTGGGATGGCAACGTCAAAGTCGTACGTGGCCCTTGAAACATTCTTCTATTCCGCTGCCACTAACGCATGCAAAGTGGACGCCCGAACGACCTCGCTCTGTAACGACTCTGAAAGCGCATTTGTTATGCGTGTACCAAGCTCTTTTCTCGCCACACCAACCAGACGTTCTCGCTACGTGTTCGACCGACGGCACGGTCAAGATATTTGATCTACGGGCGCCAGCCTACGCATCTGGCCCTGGGTCCGACTCGTTTACCAATCCAGTCTCGGCCGCGGTGCTCACCATCCCAGCCTCGGGTACAGAGCTCCTTTCCATAGATTGGAACAAGTACCGTCCATTCGTGATCGCTAGCGCCGGGGTGGACAGGGTCGTCAAAGTCTTCGACTGTCGCATGGCGAGCACGGTACCTCCGACAAGCCAGTCCATTGGCGGGGTGTGTGAGACGCAACTTCTCGGTCACGAATATGCTGTCCGCAAGGTTCAGTGGAGTCCTCACAGAGCGGGTATCCTCGCGACGGCGAGCTATGATATGACCTGTCGGATGTACGTCGTGTGTGTGATCTGATTTCCGCGAATGCTTGGTTGACAAGATCTCGCTTTATCTTGCAGTTGGAGTACGAGTCCCGCACCGGGATCGAACTTGCTGTATGTACATGATCCTCATACCGAGTTTGTGGCAGGGTGTGGTTGGTCGTTGTATGACGAGGGCCTTTTGGCAAGCTGTGGATGGGATGGTCGACTGAACGTATTTCGGGCGTGATACGAGCGGACGTACACTCAGTCTGTTGCTTTTCCCTCTTCGTCAAGATATATGTCGCTTGCAACCGACCCTGCCCACGATGCTCGAGACGACCCAGAGGACATCCTGTCCGCATCCCTCGAGAGCCTCTACGGCTTCAGCCCTATCACCTTTTCCACTGCCGGCTCCGTCTTCACCTACCCAGTAAACCCCAAACGGGTACCCCATCCAGCACCAGCGCAGATCGAGCTCTCCACGCCTGATACCGATCCGTCCAATTGGTCGCTACACGCATCCTCGATCTGGGCATCGTCCCTCTTCATCGCAGACCATCTCGAGGAGCTGCAGATATGCACGATAACGGGCACAGAGGGGGGAGCGTACAGACCGCCGGTCGTGCGCGTCCTCGAGCTCGGCTCTGGCGCCGGCCTCCCGTCGATCCTCCTCGCGCACATGTACCCGCACGCGCGCGTCACCATCAGCGACTATCCCGACGATCGCCTGATGCGCACCCTCTCCGACAATGTCCGCCGAAACGGGGTCTCGGAGCGGTGCGGTGCAGCCGCGTACGCGTGGGGCACACCGGACATTGGGCCATTACTGACGGCCGTGGTGCGCGACCGTCACACTGTCAGACGCGATTCAGACCGTGATAGCGAGCAGCGCGGCGACTCGGACTCGGACTTGGGTGCCATGCGCTTCGACGTCGTGTTTGCTGCAGACACGCTGTGGAATCCAGAGCAGCACGCGCCGTTTCTAGATACGCTCTGCATGTGTCTCAAGCGAGGTCCCAACGCGCGCATTCACTTGGTAGCGGGACTACACACTGGGAGGTATACCATTCAATCATTCCTGGACCACACACAACAACGGGGGCTCGTCCTCTTAAGTGCGACGGAGAGAGACATGGGCGATCGGACGAAATCTAGACCTTGGGACGTGTCTCGTGCGGAGGGTGAAGACGAACGAGAACGACGGAAATGGGTCGTGTGGGTGATTCTCAAATGGGAGGATTCAAAGACACGTTGAAAGCACTCTAATGTGCATTTCAGTAAAACATCGTCACCGTTTACATTGGGAGATTTCAGCCGCAGCAGACTATATCGTGTCGCGACCGTGATAGAATCCCAAGTCTCTTATGGACTCCCTCGTACCTCCTTTCCAAAGGTCAGGATACGAATGAGACACTGTCCTTCGCGTTCCTTGAACCCATGATCAGATAGTTAATGACTAGAGGCAGGAGACGGGGACGTACATCATACAGCACGAGACTATCCTCAGTAGTGTCCATCCAGGTCATGTTGATGGTATCAACGGTACTGGTTCTAACATAGCGGGAACCTCGGTGCACAAAGACAGTACTGAGCGCCGTCAAAGAATCCCGCCATCTCCATGGGGGATCAGTGCGCGAGAGCGACCACAGAAAGTTCGCCATCCAAGGATTCAAATCCAGGACGTGCACCCGACTAGTCGAGTCAAGAGCAGTGGTACCACCGTCCTTGAGGTTTTCGAAGAATGTGAGTCGTCTACCGCACAGTTGGACCGCATCTGCGCGGTCGGGTAGATTGAGCACCATGCAGTGATGCTGCCAATCTTCCCAGCGCGTGATGTCGAATTTGTCCTCCAGGAGCGGTAACTTGGACTGGTCGAATGCGACGATGACCTTGCGGGAACAACCACTCGGGATGGAATGTGGCTCGAACTCCAGGAGAACCGCAGTCAGGCGACGGGGAGCATCGCTGTGAAACAGGATTCCGGGAAGTGGGGAGGTATTTACGGAGTGATTGGGACAGAGTTGCACAAAGGAAACACCGTTCCACGCCTCTGCGAATTCGTACGATCTTAAACCTGGAAAGCCGTGATCACGGGCTCTGTATATTTCCAGGATGGTGATCTGAGGCGGACGTTTCCCCTTCTCGTTCGTATAGAGGCCGTCCGATCTCCTTTCCCATGTTGTGCTATCATCAGATTCGTCGTCGTCCGGATGGGAGGCGACGATAAGACGAGAGTCGTCAACAAAATCAAAGGAAAGTGGGTCGCCTGTAAGCTAGTAGATGCGGGAAAGTCAGTTTACACCCGATCGGGTCCCAAAAGAAAGAAGCACATACTGTGCGAACTGGAGTACCCCCACGACACCAGTTGAAGACGACCAGCTCTGTGGTTCCCTCTCCGGTCTCCATTTCTAAACGAACGGATACAGCGACAAGGCTCCCACAAATCTGTATTTGCTCGATGGAAAGTCGTTGACCAGGTGGGAAGTCACCCCACCAATCCGTCTGAAAACTCAATCTTGGCTGAGCAGCTAGCGAGTGGTCTTGGCAGACATAAAGATTACGAATGTGTAGAATAACAGTTATAGCAGAATTCCTGTGGGACAAACAGCCGATCAGAATAAGAAGAAACCCAATACGAATGACTTGCTGTTGTGGGGGAAAGAAGAGCTGCGCCAATACCATCAATTCTTGGGGAGCATCGATAGCGACTTTTCGTATCTCGAAAGGCACATTATGTTGATGATAGGGTAGTCTAGACTTTGGTACCATCCTGAAGGAGCGCAGTTGATAAACGTGCAGTATCCATTCGAAACCATTATTAAGGGGGCTCTGGCTGGCGTGAAAGAGGTGATTGCCAGAAACGCCCACAATCGTAGGTGGGGTGATGCTAAGCTTGTCTTCGGCGCTCGGACTTAAGGTTGGCCATCCTCGTTTATAACCAAGAAGAGAGAGAAGCCTGGTTCTTGGACTAGAACCGCCAGGAGGACCGTCTTTCATACCGCATAGCGCGAGTTCATAATGATAACGTAGAGTTGTCGAGTGTGCAACGATAGCGCGTATAGTTCTAGAGGCCTTGATAACAAGAGGGTTAGACGCCGAGCACCGCTGGCGAAAGGAGGGAGTGAACACGCACCAAGCAGAAATGAAATAATGATAAGGGATCGAGCTCCTCTAAGATAATTAGTATGATATCGCTAGAGAGCGTGAAGAAGGGCATGACCAGCACGCCGACTCTTAGAGGTGAGGTTCGTGTCACCATCGGTACACAAATTTATATGTCGGGCACCCGCCAGGGTTGTTGACGCCATCGAACCCAAAGACAAAAGCGTCGGGCCCGCCTCACTTCGCGGTCGGCAGGGACTAAGCGGGGAACTGCTGGGAACACTTCAAACTTGTCGAGAATTTTCATGTAAACGACACGGATGCGCAGCGGGAAAGATGGCTCGGATGAAGCGACCCAGGGCCTCGGGGCTGGGTTACCTCGAGCGTAAAGACAATACTGACATAAGAAACGGGACCGGGAACGTCTTTTTTGTAGTTTCGCCATGTCAACGCATCTCCTGTGAATATAATTTTTTAGAATAATATTTTCTTGTCCGTCCGTGTTACTCACCGGAAGTAACTACTATGACAATAAAGTCGGCCAATTTTGGGAGGGGATAACCTTTGGGCTCACAAGAGTTGGCCTGCAGGGAGATCACGCTTCAAGTTAGTGGTGGTCACCCCGCTACTATCAGCTTACTAAGCGATTCCTCGCCGCTGCATTCATGTCACCAAGCGACTTTCTGTAAACTTGGTCTGGAACCACGACAGTCATGGTCTGCAAAAAGTGTGAATCGGTTCGTCTCATCTCTTACGCCAAATCCGTCGATTCCCTGACGCTCCCGGCAGAAACTTTCCAAAGTCGCCGCCCCAGATCCGTTTACCTCCACGTCCACCAGTATCAAGGAGGGCTCGAGGAAAATCGGGGAGAACAAGCTGCTGACGCGGCCAAGGAGCTCAAAGAATAGGTTTCAGGTGCGTTTTTGTTTCGTTGCGGCGCTCTCAATTACGGATAGCCCGCCCAAACAGCCTTATCAGGGGAAGTGCAAGGACTGTAAGCAGCCCGTCACACAGAACAAGGCCAAGTATTGTCATGGTACGTCTACGTTTCTGTCGCTACGGACGCCCCTGATCGTGTTCGGCAGGCTGTGCTTATAAGAAGGGCCTCTGTTCAATATGTGGCAAGGCTATTCTGGACACGGCAGGATACGTCATGTCTAGCAAGTAGCGATGCCGTCCCGTTCGCCACATAAACGTCCCATACCCTCGTTGTAGCCTTGTAATATTCATAATCTTGTTGTAATTTATACCGAAGAGCATGCATTCACCCATTGAGCAACCTTCAAGTGCACCGTGCAGGCAAGCGCGCTGTCAAATGTCCAAACACTAACGGTGTAATAGCAATATGACGATAATGATAACAATGCGAACAGTTCCAAATGACAAGTATATGGCCAATACAACGCATAACTCTAAATGAAGCAGGGAGGAGCTGAGAGAAAGAAAGAAAGCTGATCGATATGCATTTTGTGGGTCCGAACGCAGAATGAGTGCCTGGGTTTCTAAATTGACGGTAAATTACCTACCACTCCTTGTTTTCAGACCTCGCCATATAATATACATTGGGCGTATTCGTCCTTCTCGACACCCTCCTTGGTGAGCAAAATGTCTCGAACCTGCAAATATATTGAAACTTGAGCGGGCAAAGTGCGATTCGGACATACTTCCACAGGGGGTTTAAGGCCGAGCGCTTCTGCTCTCTCCCATCGCTCGAGTCTTGTCATTCCAATACATGGACCAAACTCGGATGACCTAAACTCACCGTTAGTACAAATCCAATCAGCTTCCCAGAAAACTCACATGTCAAAAAAACGAAGTATTTGATGTATCTTGTTCTGACCCTCCGAATGGACTATGAATGCAAACGGAACGAGCTTTCCTTTTCCGCGGTACTGACTCTGAAGCCGCGCATACGTACCAGGTTGCATGTATCCCGTCTTGGATCTAACTTCATTGTAGTATTTGCGGTAGCGACCGGCCTTATCGTCGACATCCAGACGTTTCCTCTCTGTCACCGCTAGAGAAGGTTCCTGTTTCTCAGACTCGGATAGCTGTAGAAGTGCTTGCTTGGCCGTCCCAGAAGACGACCGCGTCTTCGTACTCGTACGGAATCGCTTTGATGGAACAGTGACTTCTCCTGGGGTGGCACCCTCCTCAGAGGAGATCTCAAGAACGTCGCCGAGCTTTGCATCGTTCTGAATCTCCGCTGGTGTCTCTACTCGCTTATTTTTCCCTTTTTCTGTGACTGGGGTTTTCTTTCCATTGGAAAAAGAGCTGGTTCGTTTGGCACTTGCAAAGGGAAGGGTGCCCTGCTTCAAATTTGGCATGTTGGTGGTGCAAAGCAACCTTGGGAGAACAACGACAGGGGCGCCAGCACAGCCACGTGATTGCTTACGAAAGCCGGTCTTAGTCATTTGATTCATGTCATGATCGTTATTTCTGTGGTCCAAGTGCTTGCTTCAAAACCAAAAGGATAATTGAGGTACAAGGTATATTATCCAACATGAGACAAGAGAAATGCGTGGCAATGATTAAAACGCTAACGTGTATTATAAATCGTCCTTAACATCCTAAACATCATGTACTACTATAATTACTATAATTACAATATGCTCCGGGTGGGTAGATGAAGTGCAAACGTCCTAGTTAGATACACTTTTCTTCGTCCTTTGCTCATAGATTTCGACGTCAATAGTATCCAGCGTCAAAAAGTCCCAGATCTTGACAAGTTTCTCTTGTCCATACCGCCTCAGCCGACCGACCGCTTGCGTTGCGCAAGCGTCATAAATCTCCTGGCTCGGCGCGAGAAGCGGTGAGAGGAAGATGGCGTGGTTGGCCGAAGTGAGGTTGGCACCACTAGCACTTTCGTCCATGACATTCAGAAGAAGAACCCGCTCCTCGCCGTCGTTGTTCTGGTACTTTTCCAAGTTCTTACTCTTCTGTGACGCGGAGCCACGTATTTCCAGAAACTTGATCTTGTGCACATTGAGGGCATTGGCGACTTTGGCCATCAAGTCCTGAAATTGGACAAAGATGAGAACGCGCTCTTTCTTGGGAATCGTATTTCTGCAGTGCCATTACGAGTAAGTGCGAAATACAGTGCGCATCAACGTGACGCACTGGATCAAATCGATGACCATTTCCAACTTCTTACCGAAGTGCCTGCCTTGTCCGTCGCGCACTTCGTCGTCGACACCGAGTGTCTCACCCTTGACGATGTTCAGGACCCTCGCAGCGGCTGCGCACTTTCCTGAGGCTGCGTAAACACACTCCTCTCGGTCCGCACTCTGCCTGACACACGTCATACAACCTGTGTGTCCACAAGACGAGAGGACAGCGACTTCGTCCATCGGGACTTCATCTCTACCACACCCAGGGCATGAGATCTTTGGAGGAGTCTCTCGTTGCTTCTGCAGGTCCCGGACAACAGTGAAGTACCGACGGGAACGTACTCGTCCGACGAGCTCCTTGGTCAGCTTGCGGATGTTGTGCGTCTTTTCACGGTGGTCCCAAATAAGATCTTTGGTCCCGTTGGACAGGCTCTCGTCTTTCCCTTTGGACTTGTTCTTCCAGTAAGTCACGGGCAGGACGGGGACCTGGCCTTCGTCAAGAAGAGCTTTGACCATTTCCGTTGCTTCGTGATCCCCGACACCTTCTAGACGGGTAACGCGGGCATACTCCTGGAACATAGACTCCTCATTCAGTTTGCCAATCTTCTTTTCACGCTTGACGCCATCTTTAAGTTCTTGAAGGAGTTCATTTTTACAGTCATCTAATTGCTTCGTGCGGTCCTTGACGATGATTTCGCAAGCCTTCATTGCATTCTCCTTTGAGCTGCCCTCGGAAGTATCCAAGTCAAAATGGGAGCAACGCTTCAGGAGTGCTTCCTCGGCGGTCCTAGCAATCGTCAATAAGGTACCTTTGAAGGTGTAATGGTAAAGACGTACTTGCTATCACCAAGTGCGTTGTTCAAGCGCTTTTCTCGGTCACTCTCGGTCTTCTTTGTTCGCTTTATGGTCATGTCTAGCGCACGAAGGTGATGCTCTAGCTCCAGATATATGGCACGTTCTGCAGCGGGGAGGATTACTTTCTGTACTTCGAACGAACATGGAATCTCATCAATTTCAGCAATATTCTGTATACTATGTTAGCAAGTGTTGCGCTTCAAGACCGGAGAAATGATGCGGACCTGACGGACAAAGGTATCCAGGAAAACTTGACCAATGTGATGACGGTGAGCATGCCATTCTTGGGTATGAACCTCACGGAAGGAGTGGAAAGCTTCCACCTCTGAGGATAACTGTCAGCTACATGGGGTCGTAAGACACTTGGAACGCACTTGTCTGTTCCCTGACTCGTTTCTTGATCATCGTTGATTGCCCTTCTCCATCGTCATCGATACCCAAGTGGAGGTTCAGATGGGCTGCGATCGTCTTGACAGCGCCGAAATCGTGGATAGGTGGGGTACCTGAAAGCACCCAACGGCGATCTGCCGCGAGCTTCGTAACCATAGAATGCACCTTTCCACTCAGATAGGTATACTCGTCGACAACAACTCGGGCAAAGTGGAAGATCTCCAACGGCGGTGACTTCATTTGTGTCCAATCCCTTCTGACAGCGACACTTTCAAGGCCCCAGGGGTCAGTGTCTTCTCGGCGTTTCTGTTTCTTCGCTGGTGCGTCCTTGGAACTCGTCGCCTTCCTCTTTTTTCCACTTGATTTTCCGGAGGAAGGAGAGGATGGAGGCTCGTTGACGTCCATACTGTCATCATCGGATTTCGACGAACTCGTGTTGGCCTTGTTGCTAGTCGCCTTTGCTTTGGACTTGCGTTCTGGGGGTATCTCTTCATCTTCCTCATCAGATATCTCGATTGGCGAGTCCTCCTCTGACGTGGGTGGGGGAGTAGGTTTACCACGAGAAACCATTGACCTCTTGGCATTCGGCAAGTCATCTTCGTCCTCGCTGGGGATAGGCTCTTCTTGTTCGTCTGATATACCATTGTCCTTGTAGTCACTACCTTTATCACTGTCCGCGCCGTCGTCGGAATCAATTATAATCGTTTTTCTGGTACTCTCCCGCCTTGGCCTAGAAGCGGCAGCTTCCTCATCTGAGGTATCGTCAGTCTCCTCAACTTTTCGTTTCTTCGAGCCTGCAACGTTGAGGACAACCTCGGGAACCTCACCTGCCCGCGTAGGCTTGGCAGGAAAGTATTCTTTTGAAGAACTGGGCTTAGCCTCGGGTCGCGTCACCTGATCTTTCTTCTCCGCAGCGAGCGCGTAAGATTTGCCCTTGAGGCGTTTCGGCGCGATAAAAAACTGAGCTTCTAATTCTTCCTCTGAGACGATTGTCAGTCATTACAAACTCGGGTGGAATGAGAGGGCGACTTACCCCGCCTGCGTGCCTCACGTATCGCTTTCATGACACTGTTAGTACTGTCAGTTTTCAGACGTTCCACCTGCTTCTTCAAGGCTTCCAGACACGTATCCAGCCGAGCGTTGAAATATCGTCCGTCCTGAGATGGGAGAGTACCCCCAGCCGCGAAGGACTCGAGGTTTCCTAAATAAACCGCGCTCTGGAACAAGTTCGACGCGACGATTACAAGATCGGCCTTTTGAACCGCCTCAATGGTCAACGAGTTGATGTTAGTGGCAGTAGAGATAACCACCACGTTCTTGAAGCGGCCAGGCGCGAATTTTCTGGACTCTGACCGCCATTGACGGGTGAGATGTGGTGGAACGATGGCCAACGTAGCCCTGACAGGAACTTTTCCGGGAATATCTTCCTTGCTTTCGAACTCCTTTTTGACCTTTTGATAGGAGCAATCAATGAGGCCAAGAGTAATGGCGGTTTTGCCATATCCAACTTGGTCGGCGAGGACACCACCTCTGACTTTGACAGGCCGCTGTGCGCGACCCTCTGCGCGCCAACCCAAAGGTTCGAGAATCGCCTCCGAAATTTCTTCTTCGACAAATGGAGCGGCGTCAATGGCCTCCCGTTCGAGCATCCAGGTCAAGGAACGCAGCTGTTCCGTACGAAGGTCAAGCTTGAAATTGGGTGGTTGACTGTGTTCCGGGTCAGCCTTGTTGCTCTTGAGCGTGAACGGCGGGAGTTGAATCTTGACCGCAGGAGCAAAGTCGGTGTCCAAACGCCATGACAGCGAAGGTCGCTCCGGACGACTTTCCGAAGGAAGGCGGGACAAAGCACGGTGCAGCAACGAAGCGATATTGAGTCCAACTTTCACCACACCGATGTTCTGTTCCAAACGTAGTTGGGTGACGAACGGACTAGGACGAAGCTTCAGATCGCGTTCGTATTGCCCAGCCTCTTGTGGGTCTTCGATGGCGGCAATTTTCTTTCCAGTCTTGCTCCACTTGATGGTGGGAGGTATCGGAGCACACCGCTGGCATTGGTGCAAATCCTCGAGCATGTCGACTGCCTGCCACGTTTGTAAATTGTCGTCGACGTGCCGGATACGTTCGAGCAGCCACGCCAATGATCTGAATGTCGTACGCTCGTTGAGCTTGTCGACCTCCCTCCATCCCTGACGAGGCCACTCGGGACCGGCATCATCGGAGAGAGGCACTGTACAAGACAACAAAGCAACGGCTCTGGCACAGGCGTCTGTGTTGGCAGCCACTTCCAGCAAACCCCGAGGAACGGCAAAATGTGCCTCAGCAAGCTGGGAAGACTGCGTGGTGCGTAAGCCCCAACGTAAGATAAATAAATCATATGCAAGCATACCTGGAACGATACTTTGTCTGAAGACACCCATAGAACGGGGATGTGGCATGTAACTGTTTGATCTCCCAGAACATCCGACTGTCTCCACGAACTGGCAAGCTTGCAGACAATCGGCCGAAACTCGCCATAGTCGTATCTCCGAACGGTAGTCGTGAAGACAAACGAGTCGTCTTTGGGGTCACCACATCGTGTGGGGTCGAGCATCATGAACAACGGTGGAAGCTCAGCGTCCTCGGGAGCCGCTGAGCGCTTGTGGAGAGCGCTACAGGCTGTACCGCACTTGTCCAAGAGAGCATACGTCCCAGAGATATCACGATCGAATAAAGACACTTTGTCTGCTGGCACAGTGATTTTCAGATGTGAATGGACATGAGCCTCCCTGAATTCTTCCCCCAATAAGCCAAGCCGAGAACCCCAGGAAGGCACAAGCGTCCCGCTCCCCGTTACAGTGACAGTGATCTCGCCGATGTAAGGGAAAGCGAACTGCCAGTGACCTTGTAGCAGGCTGCCCTGGCATTTGAATCTCGCAACAGGGAACCGTAGAAGACGACGGATTTCTGCGTTCGCGGGTTCGCTTTCCAAGGGGATTCCGTATAATCGCCACTCCGTCTGCTTGGGGTCCAGGTACAGCTCGACAGAACCTGATGTAGATTGGTAAACTGCGGACCAAACTTCCTGCCTTTTGAGCTCAACGAAACGCAACTCGGAGCCCGTGGCGCGAACGACCGCAGAGCGCCAACTAACCCAACGTTTCTCCGGTATAGTTATGTTGGAAGCGGATTTTAGAGTATCAAGGAGCTCCGCGGTGGTCTCGGTGATCGATAAGCACATAGGAAGGACGGACTTGAGTTCCCTGACAAAAGTCCCAGGTGGTATGCGTGCGATTGTCTGTACATCAAGCGATTGGAAGCTGTGTTCGGGACGTCCAGCGCACTTCTTGCAGGAGGATGACCCACAGTCCTGACAGCGAAGTAGCTCCCTTGTCGTAATACCCTTGCGACCCTCGCAGACGCAGAGCCGTACACTTCGAGTTGCATGCTCGAGAACGTCCTTCATCGAATTCATGCTCACCTTGGACAGGTCCAATGGTTGTTCAGCCAACTGCTGAAGGCCTGAAATGCGATCTTCCACAGAAGACTTGGGTGTGGAATCGACTTCCATAGCATCCTCGTCTCCTACTTGAGATTCAATGTCGAGTTTCTTCATCTCATAAGTCTCTTTATCGTCTCCCACTTTCAGAAGTTCCTTGCCGACAACCAATGCAACGAGTATACAAGACCCCACGACTGTCGAAGACATGGCGTTACCGGCGAGATCAGCGAGATCGTCCTGGCTTTCTCGTGTAAGAAGCAACTTGTCCACTGGAAGACCCTGCATAGCTAACGCCTCGGCTCCGACCATGGGTCCCCCACGATTGGTGATATAGGGAATCATGGATGGGGTAAGGCATGGACATATACCAGCCTTGCTCGAGCCGGTAGAGCGGTCAACGTTTTGCGAGAGATTCCACACAAACCTAGGATGGATGTGAGCGGATCGCATTACCAACGTTATTTGGCTCATCCACTCACGTTTTGTAGGATGGATCGACGCCGATCTTGGCAGAGCGAAGAATATTGATGTCCATCAAATCCCAGACACGTTCGACTTGTCGTACTCCCCAGTCTTGCCAAGCGAAGTCAGGCAAACGACAGGCGCCACCTTACATCGCGAAGTTGAGGCAATAGATTGCAACCCATTGCAAGAAGCTCACCTTCTTCCCAGTTAGTCAAAGGACGCTTTGGACCTAAGCCCTCCTCGAGCCTGGCACGCGCATGCCTGGATTCACACCTTGTCCAATCAATTCGTCCACTGCGAGAGTCTGACGTCCCACTACCTTGGACAAGCATTTCCCTCGCTTGGTGAATACGCAAGTCATCTGATGGGAGAAGGAATGCATCCAAAGTCGATGAAGCAGGACGTTTGAGTTTGTTCGTCACCCAATTTTTCCATTCGGTCGGTAACTGGGATGACCGCTTGTCGACAGCGAGCAAATAAACACGAGTGCGGGTGTGTGGGATATAGAAATTTTTCGTATCCAGTCGCATAAATGCGGCGCTGTATTTCTGGCGCTCGAAATAGTCCTTGACCTTCTCCCATGGCGCAGAGCAGACATTCTCTAGAATGACTAGAGGTGGCCTATGATTGGTGACCCAAGACATCATGCCGTGAAACGTTCGTCCTGATTCACCTCCTGCGTCGATTCCTTTTTTCTCGTTATTGAGATTAGAGTAGTCGACGCAAGACGTGCCCGCGACAAGCAAGTCTACATCACCGGGGACGGGAGCAAGTGCGCCATATGCAGTCGTACTGTCCAGCATGTCAGAATTCTGCAGAGATGATGAACAAGAGCACGTACGCTTCGGCACCTCCGAGCTCACAGACGTCGCGGAACAGTAGTGGTGGCCTGAAATTGCGTTCTATGTATGCCTGTTTGAACGGCTCTATTTCGCATGAAAATACGTGTTCAAACTCCACTGGAACGCCATATTGCTCTTTGATGGACTGGCATATCAGATCCAGAGCGAGAAGAGGAGACTCTGTGCCGGAACACATGGTGGCAATGCGCAGCTTTCTGCCTCTGACACGTTCTGCGACGCCATTTATCTGAGGAATGCGGGAGACGAGGTCAGAAAATATTGTGGGTATGTGGTGAAGTGGAGGGAGGCTGGAAGATTCTATCTTGCCGTCTTTCTTGGAATACTGTGCTGGGGTGTCATCTTCATCAGAGACCTCGAGTTCCGCATCATCATCGGCCACCTCGGCGCTGGACTCGTCGTCGGTTTTCTTGGATGATTTGCCGGCTTTCTTGGTCGCAGGTTTAGCAGGCTTTTTGTCGCCTCCACCAAAGAACGAGGTGATGGACTTTTGGCTTTTGGCCAGGGATGTTCCCTTGGTCATGATCGATGATCGAGGAATACAAAATAGGACCGTCAGACGCGTCTGTTTCATTCGAGTCACAGTCGCGCTTAGTCACGCCCCTTCCCAACAGGTCACGCCGCTTTCATTAGGGACGGCTTTATTCCACGAAATGTATCGAATGTACATGCACGATGCAACTGCCAATACAGCCCTAGGCAAAAGACACAAAATTGACCGATCGATCATTCCCAGTATCGCGGAACCTTGCCATCGCTTTCCCCGCCTACCTCCAAAAAGTCGGACGGACGCTCCCGTTTCAAATTTCGTCGTCTATTATTCAGCGGTAACCGCTGGTATGCCGAGTCCTGTCCAGCAGGTTGTTGATTCGTAAACGAGGCTTGCCACTGTGTGTCTGTTTGCTGGTACCTTGCCATGTTATAACCCACCACACCAGCGGCGCTCTGCATTTGCTGTTGTTGCTGCTGCTGCTGCTGCTGTTGCTGTTGCTGCTGCTGTTGCTGCTGTTGTTGCAAGGTAGTTGCGACGGCAAGGGTCGCCGCGAGAGCCTGCGCCTGTTGAAGCTGCATCTGAAGTTGATGATATTTCATCTCCGAGGAATGTCGCACATGATGGGGTAACGAGGTGTTTTGCATCGTTGTCGATAGTTGGTTAATCTGTGCCTGCAGCTGAGGAATGCTGTCGACTATCATCTGGGATACATCCATGCCAGCCTGTTGATCTGAATAGAAATCATCAATGACAGAGCCATCCCCTTGGGATACCTGCGGGATGTTAGCACCAGAGTTTCCGATTGTGGCATGAAGGTCGAGTACCTGTTCACCAGCTATTGCACTGGTGTTCGTCACGCCGTCCTCGTCCACCTCCTTTCTGCTCTGCTCAATCACCTTATCAATATGATCCGCTACTTTTGTTCGCATGGGCTTATCCACGACCAACTTGTCGAGAGACGGGATTTTCTTGCCACACTTTGGACAAACAAAGTCTCGCTCAAGAAGATGAGTTTGGATACATTCCTCGCAATATGTGGTTTCACAACACGGCGTTTTCACGGCATCACGGAAAAGTCTGTTGTCTATTGGACAAGCGAGCGTAGGTTCTGACGGAGGTCGTTCTCGAACGTCTGCTACGGAGGGGCCTTTCGACCGTGATACCTGCTTTTGCCAGGATGCTCTACTAGAATGAGCGACTGCTTACTAGTGTTGGGCTACGGCGACTTACGAATCGGGTTGAGCAACGACATAGCCCCCTTCCGGGGTGACCATCACGCCTTGGGTAAGCTCACCCTTGTTAGGATTCTCCACCGCCTTGAGGAAGCTGCGCGGGATACCCGTAGTTCGCTTGATACGAGGTTTGTTATCGAACTCGCGATCATTATTCGTTGGACAGTCTTGGATCCAATGCCCTGCAAAAAACGTGAAGCAGTATCGACATGACAACGGCATGACAACTCACCTTTCTGGCCACATCGGTAACATACATACGATGGTGGTAAAGGACGATCGGGAGCATGGGATTGATGCGAACCAAAGGGCTTTCCACCGCGCCCGAAAGATGTTCCTCGAGGATTATTATATATTCGAACAGCACTGTTTCGATCAAAGGGCAAAACAGAGGTCATGTTATGAGACTTCATTATACTACACAAAGCAGAAGAACCGCGTAAACGAGACACCAACTGAGACATCTTTTCCTGGGTTTCCTCCCAGTTGGCCGTCTGGGCCTGAAACATGGCTGCCATTGCGGCAGCCTCATCTTCCTTGGTGACGGAGTTTTTCGGAATGGTGACTGTGGTAGCTGACTACGAAGAATGTAAGACTCGCCAATTGGCGAGCGGTGCATCCATTTCACGACGACGTACAGAAGCTTTGGAAGACATAGATTCTTCTTTCACGTCGAAGCGTTTCGACATGGCACCCTTGTGCCATGTAGTGCCGCCTGGTCTCTGAACAGGCTCAGAAATGGGAACGGGTGTGCTTCCATTGGTGCCAGTGATATACATGGCTGCCTTGCCCCTTCCTGGACGCTGGGAAGGCATGCGCTTTACGACAACAGAGGATGACCGAGGGACGAGCTGGGAGTCGTCCTTGTACTCTGAAGAAACGATGTCAGGATTTGGACGATCATGCTGGAGTAGTAAACGTACCTTGGTTGGTAGACGCATCGTAGACATAAAGATCAAAGTCATTGGCCTTACCGAGGTTATTAGCAAGGATGATTTCTTTTTTCAGGTCAAACACAGAGATCGCAGTGCCGTCAAAAGTCACCCTTGACTCGTCCCTTTGAGATTTAAATTTGTAGAACACAGAAGAGGCCATGGATCACAGGACTGGATGCAAGTGAAATACGCAACGATGAAAACCAACAATATATTCTCCTACGGTCGAGTGGGGGAGATGGAGGTCGTCGTCGTCGTCGAGGTATGAATAAGCAACCCGGAAGTTTCCATTCGAATAAATTTAATCCAAAAGTTTCGAACTCCGCGGCCTTGATTAACTTGAGAAATATCAACCGAGCTGTCGTCCGACTTTTAGACTTGAACTTCATGGTCCAGTCCACCAGCGAGCTGCGGCAACGACGCGCCGACACGCAGTGCTCGCTCACCACCACAAATGAGGGCCGAAAAACTGACCACCTCCTGGATCAACACCAATCGTGAGGACGCCAACTCTGGAGCGCGACTCGTGCTTACCAGTGTGCCTTTCAGATACGAGTTCGGTGGCCCATGGGGTGTTACAGCCATGATGATTGGTTTCCCCACACTAATGTATTACCTCTGGATATGTCTTTGGTTCTACGACGGGAAACTCGTTGCTCCCACTTCCGTAGATGACATCTTCCCCTTCCTTCACCGCATGTGGGTTCACGTTCGCGATGTAAGTCATTTGCGGGTCCCGGATGCCAATCGTTTTGAAAAGCTCTATTCAGGATGCTAGTCCAAATGCCTTTGCCTGGAAGGTTTACACCGGTCTCATCGTCTATCAACTCTTCCTCGCTTGGGTCGTGCCAGGTTACCAGCAGGAAGGACTCCCTGTCCCTTCGCTCGGTTACAAGACGTTGATGTACAATTGCAACGCTCTCTGGTCCATCTACATCACGATGATCACTGCTGCCCTGCTCCACTACTACAACATTTTCCGGCTTACAGAAATCATCACCAACTACGGTCACATCATGTCGGTCGCTATGATCTACGGTTTCGCAGTCTCCTTCGGGGTCTATTTCCTCACCGTCGTAACTGGTAACCAAATTCGCATGTCCGGCAGTTTCATCTACGATGTCTTTATGGGTGCTTGCTTGAACCCTCGCATTGGCCCTATTGACCTCAAGATGTGGGCCGAAGTTCGCATTCCTTGGGTCATTGTCTTCTTTTTGGCAGTCTCTGGTGGTTGCCATCAGTATGAACAATATGGATATGTTACACCCGTAAGTCTCAGCTTGTTTGGTGACGTTTACCTAATTTGGTTAGAATATGGCCTTCATGATTCTGGCTACCTGGCTCTATTTGAATGCTTGGTGTGTATTCTTAATTTTGTGGGAGGTTTTTCCTTGACGCACGCGTGCGCAGTGGAAAAGGAGAAGAATGCATTCCTCAAACATGGGATATGTTCCACGAGAAGTGGGGCTTCATGGTCATTTTCTGGAACTTCGCTGGTGTCCCATTCGTATGTCCTAGTTGTCCTTGACATGCGGAGCGATGCGCTGATCCTTGCTTCAGACATACGTGTATTCCGTCGTTTACATGGCCTCACATGACCCATCCAAGTACCAATTCTCTACTTCAACTTACGTTTTTCTGTTCACTGCGCTGCTCACTGCGTACTACGTGTAAGGTTTCCATTTACCTAGCAGACGTATCACTTTAAATCAGGCAATTATACAGCTGGGATACCTCTATGTCGCAAAAGAGCCGTTTCAAAATGCAGACTCAGGGTATCACTAAGTTCCGCAACACCTTTCCTCAGCTGCCCTGGGGTACGCTCAAGAATCCCGAGTACATCCAGACTGCCCATGGGTAAGGTCACCGATCATTCTTGCTTTATACGCCGGCTAAGGTTTTACACAGCAACCGTCTCTTGATTAGTGGTTGGTGGAAATACTCTCGTAAACCCGTACGTCTTCCGTTGCGCGTTACCTTGCTTGAGTATGTCTTGACATCATACCAGAACTACGTCGCCGACTGGGTCATGTCCTTCTGTTGGGGTGTGATCATTGGTGGGGCAACCGTCATTCCGTATTTCTATTCTGTCTTTTTCATCACCGTTCTCATTCATCGTTGTGGGCGTGATTTTGAACGCTGCTCCGTCAAGTACGGGAAAGACTGGGAACGTTACTGTTCGATTGTGAAGTACAAGTTTATCCCTGGCATCTACTAGAATTTATTATCATCTGCTTGGCTTACTGTACCTATCAATATAACTTGGACGACGTGTCAAGCTGACCTGAGTTGCCTTAGTAGTGCGAAAGTTCTCACCAGTGTGTCTCCACTGTTGGCGCAAGTTCCCTTCACTTCCGGCTTGGCTTCATCGTTCTTCCATCACTCCTCGTACATGATGGAGAGCAACAAAGACGAAGCCCTCAAATGCCTAAGGATCTCCCAGAAGCATAAAGACGCAGGCAACTTTCCCTCCGCACGCAAGTTCTGCCAAAAATCGCTTTCTCTTTTCGCCACGCGGGAGGCGGAATTACTCAAGGAGTCTATTGAATCTGCTGCCGCTGCAGCGAAGTCGGCTGGTCCGTCTTCCAGCACAGGTACAAGCAATGGGAATGCGACGACTGCATCATCCTCGTCGACGGAAACGCATCCCTCGGCTGCTGGGGCGAAACGCCGAGGCGATGCGAAAACGGAAGGGACGGCGGGGGGTATGAACGGGGAGAAGAGGGAGTACACTGCAGAACAACTGAACGTCGTGAAACGAGTACGGGCGTGCAAACCCACGGATTACTATGGTATCATGGGCGTCAAGAAGGATTGCGAGGAGGCCGATATCAAGAAGGCTTACAGAAAGGTATACGTGTCGCTGGTCAGCAGAAATGTGAGTTATTGAGATGAACTCTTAATAGCTCGCGCTTGCTTTGCATCCTGACAAGAACGGAGCACCGGGGGCCGATGAGGCTTTCAAGAGTAGGCCACACAATGCTAGTTTCTCTCGATCGTGCTTTTTAGCTGATATACTTGACAGTGGTTTCGAAGGCGTTCCAAGTCCTATCGGGTACGTGTTGTATATCTTTCGCCGGTTCACGCCTCGACCCGACCCTCAGACCCACAAAAGCGAGCCGCATTCGATCAGCATGGCTCTGACCCAGAATCGCGATTCAGCGGCGTGCCATCGTCTAGTTTCTCACCCTCGCAGTTCGCTGGTGGCTTTGAGGGTGAAATGTCTCCCGAGGACCTATTCAACATGTTCTTTGGTGGGATGAACGGTGGGGCTTTCGGGCCTGGTCCATTTGGAGGACCCATGTTTACAGCGAGCTTTGGGCCTGGCGGATTTCGAACGACGCGCGTACATATGAACGGACGGCCGCAAGGAGCTGCACAGGGGGAACCAACCCAGGCACGATCGACACTTACGCAACTGCTCCCTCTCATCATCCTTTTCGCATTCTCCTTCTTGTCCATGCTCCCCGACATCTTTTCGACGCCTGCGGTTCCGGAACCTCGGTTCCAATTCACGAGGTCGTCGAGGTTTGACCTTGAACGGCAGACGGGTAACTTGCACATAAATTACTACGTCAGTTCGCGCGACTTTCATGCACACCCGAATATCGCTGCAGAACTTGCAACAGGCCAGCATCACCGAAGATCTACTCTCTCTCGCTTTGAATCCAACATCGAGCAAGTGTACACGCAAAATCTGTACACGCAGTGTCAGCGAGACATTAACAAGCGGGAGAGACGGAAAGAAGCTGAGATTGGATTCTTTGGCGTCGGAACGGACTGGGAGAAAGTGAAGAAAATCGAGGCGGAGACGTTTGCGAGCTGCGAGGAGCTCAAGAGACTTGGATTACTCAGATAATGAGTTTTGTTCATTTCATCGGAACGATGTTTAATCTTGACCCGGACTGAGTGCACCAATAGATTATGATCATCCTCGACCAATCGTTACCTATGTCTTGTTTATACCTTGGGCGTGACTAAGGTCAGCCTGCAGTCATGGGCGAATACAAAAACAGTGCCCTGAACGGTAACAAAGTTGCAGTTACGACATCAGTGCCACAAGAATGGAGCCCTGGCGAGGACAATAAACCATATATTCTAGTGGTGGCGAATTTGTACGGCTGCGGTGGTGTAGGAGGCCGACTCGTTTCTCCAGAGCGGACCTAAGTCTCCAGCGAACAGCAGCAATTATGTTGCTTGACCCTGCGCTCTCTCCCGCTCGATTTTTAGGTAATACTCCTCACGACGTTGCACTACAGACATTAAGTGCAGGTTACAGTGCGCGTGCGTGTAGTCATACCTGCTTTGAGATGGTAGCCATACCTTGTTCAAAGTGAGAGCGAGAAAAAAAGGACGGACGGGTGAACGTACCAGAACACGTAGCCGGCACCGACACCAAGGCCGAGTGCGACGGTGATGTCGCGCCAGAGGCCCTTTCTGAGTTTTCCGGCGATGGGAGCGATGGGCATTGTTGAAGAAGCGGTGCAAGTCGGATGAGGCGAGGTAGCAGGCGGGCGTGTGGTGTGACCAAACAAGGGCACAACAATTGGCAGCGGGGGACAAAGCACCAGGTGGAGGGGCCTCAGTCAGACAAGTCCGCTGGGCCGACACTTTGAACTGCTAAAAACTAGACAGACATCGCTCACGACACCAATTTATCTCCTCATCATGGACATCGATCCATCAGGCTCAGGTGGCTGGCGTTTTGCCCAGTGTTTCGGCGACAAGGGCGAGGTAGAGGACATCACTGAAGGTGCGTCCCTCTCGCTCGCCGCCCTGATCGCTCATCCGCCCCCCCACAATTAGCCGACATCATATCCACCGTCGAGTTCGACTCTACCGGCAACTATCTTGCAACGGGCGACAAGGGTGGCCGTGTCGTCCTCTTTGAGCGGAACGAGTCGGTGAGTAGGCCCCATTACTGCCTTACGCAGCTGATTCCCCCGATTGCCACTCCACACCACCCGCCGCCAACGCATGTACAGAAAAAGGGCTGTGAATACAAGTTCTATACGGAATTTCAATCACATGAACCAGAATTCGACTACCTCAAGTCACTAGAAATCGAGGAAAAGATCAACAAGATCAAGTGGTGCAAACGGCAAAACAATGCTCATTTCCTGTTGTCCACAAACGGTACGCACTTTCTCTTCTTTTCGTCACCTCAGGCTTAGCCTTCTCAACTGTACCAGACAAAACGATCAAACTCTGGAAAGTGTTTGAAAAGTCGCTGCGAGTAGTCTCAGAATCGAACCACTACGAGGGCCAGCAACCCATTACACCACCTAGATCGCGTTCACTCCTCAAACTTCCCCGCATGGTACAGCAGGACAACATCATTGCCGCCATCCCTCGGAAAGTCTACGCTAATGCACACGCATACCACATCCACTCTATTTCTGTCAATTCTGACCAGGAAACCTACATTTCTGCAGACGATCTCCGCATCAACTTGTGGAATCTAGGCATCAGCGACCAGAGTTTTAGTACGTCCTGATCCAAGTGTTCTAATCCCGTGACCACTTACCTTGCCACGCCAGACATCGTAGACATTAAACCTGTCAATATGGAGGAACTTACGGAGGTCATCACCGCCGCCGAGTTCCATCCACAACATTGCAACTTGTTTATGTATTCGAGTTCAAAGAGTAACATCAAGCTTGCAGACATGCGCGAGTCGGCGCTCTGTGATCGTCACGCAAAATGTGCGTCGTTATACGTGGTTCTATGAGTTTCCCTTCTCACTGTGCCGACAGGCTTCGAGGAGGAGGAGGATCCATCAGCACGCTCATTCTTCTCCGAAATCATTTCCTCTATATCCGATGTCAAATTCAGCCATGACGGGCGGTACATCCTATCGAGAGACTACCTGTCCCTGAAGATCTGGGACATTAATATGGAGTCGCGACCGATCAAGACGATTCCCATACACGACCACCTCCGCGGAAAACTCTGTGACCTGTACGAAAACGACTGCATTTTCGACAAGTTTGAGTGTAACTGGGGTGGTGATGACAAGTGCGTATTCCCGCTCTGCTCTATCTGGATACCGTTTGATCTCCTTGATCTCACAAGACACGTCCTCACCGGATCGTACCACAACTTCTTCCGAATATTTGACACGGAGACAACCGGTGACGTTGTCTTGCAAGCCGACAAGTCGGCGTTCAAAGCAAAGAAGATTGGTGGGCCGCTACCGAACAAGAATGGGCTAAAGAATGGTCGACCAGGTGGTCTGAGAGATGCGATGCAGATGGAAACGCTAGACTTTAACAAAAAAATTCTCCACGCGAGCTGGCATCCGAGGGAGAACACGATTGCTGTGAGTATCACTCTCTATCACGCTGATTGAACGCTGACGTGTCGTAGATTGCTGCAACGAACAACTTGTTCCTCTACAGCGCGGCATGAATTGTTCGTGCGTTCTATCCACCACGTGTTTCCACCACCCTTTGTAGAGAACATAGGCTTTCCTGTCGACGCTCGACCTAGGGCCCCAAAAACACATGCACTATACACTCGTTCCAAGGCGACAATCTAATCACCCCTTTCTCCGACCCGGTCACGAAACATTACGATCCTAGGTTCCCTCCATAACCTTCGACACGTGTCGCATGTCTTGCTTACGATGACAGTCTCTCATTCATGTTTACCATACCCTTTACTCGCCGCGTCGCGTTATTTTGTTTAGTCGTCCCCACGTATTTCTTGCATCTCACTGTGTTTTCTGGGGTCCTAATGGGAAATCGTTGTTCTGGATGTGCCCGTGGTTCTCTGCGTTGATGGTACCTCTCCCCCTCAGCCTTGGCGCTCGTTCTTTTTATCCCCCTCATCCTACCATCTCCTGCTACATGTTTGTGTTCACAGGAGAAAAGTTGCGAGACTGATCTGGCGGTAGTAGTTTGTAGAAGACAGAGTTTAAAGGAAGGACAGAAGTAGTTGAATACGTCGGTTATCGTAGCTCAAACGTAGCTGTATCATATTGAACCTTTTTTCTTTTCCATCTGTCTGTCCGTGTAAGCTGCATTCAACATGCTCGATGGTGTATGTTCGTCAACGACCAGTAATTTCCTTTTTGCAAAACAAATCGTAGCACATTCTCTAAAGATGACCATTGCATGCATAGCATACAGGGAAAAATAATCATGATGGCTCAAGGTCACCAACCATGGTACGCAAGCCCACGCACAAGCTCAGTAGTAACCCTGCCAACTCTTCACCTTGGAGAACCAAAACGGGCGCTCATGCTTCAAAGGGAGCGGCATAACCTCCCCGTCTTCGATGTTCACCGACTCGTACAATACGAGGTCGAGTTTGTTCCATCGGCCGAGCGGTTTGGACCAGAGCGTGAGCGCCATCTGGAAATGGTACCGCGTTGGAGAAGCAGAGGTTTGGTTATGGTGGGAAGGGTGAGCGGGCGGCGCGTGCGGGTGTCTCTCGACGAGGTTGGTGATAAGGACGTTCGAGCCTTCGAGCCGCCAATTACCGATGTAAAATCCCTGTGGTGAGCGAGCGCGTCAGTGACCCGTTTCGGAGGCGTGGAAGAAATTGGAACCTTCCTTCATACGCAACGAGGGTTTGAGTATGGGTATGACAAGTGCGGGCTGGTACTCCTCGTTAGCCAAAAGGGAGAGAACTTGTCCGTCTGGGAAGAACCGACTGAGGCACGTCAGTATCGACGAGGCGGACCAGAGACTACTCACAGGTAGCGGTGGTACGTGATGAGATGGCTGACCTATCCCTCTGCATGAGCGACGCTAGTTGGCGGTGAGAATTCGCAACCTACGTTGACCCATGTGTTCTCGCCGAGACCTCTTCGACTGGAAAGAGACATTCAAGAGAGGGCATAAAACGTATCAGTGACTTACACGTAGTGGCATAGGGCAATATATACACCATCCAATCTTAACCTTGGATGTTCGATGTATGTTTGCCGATAGTCGGAACCATACCCATCAACTATCGTTTGCACAGTGACAGCTTTGGGAACCTGCGGTGGTTTATATGCCAGATACACAAAGTCCCTATCATTGGAATCTATCACGGTTGTGTTTCGGGATGAAGAAGAGCCATACCTCCATATTGACGGATCGAAGCTGAGAACGCGCGCCTTGCGACTCACTGTCGCGAAGCGCTCCAGAGTCGTGGGGTCGAGACTGCGCAGGATACACAAGAGCAACTCCTCCGGGATCTTATTTATCGGCACACCCTCCCGATCATCCTCTGGCTCGAACGTCAACGCTTCTGGGAAATTCTCGAGAACCGTGGAGAAAATCCTATTCGTGCGCACCGACTCCTTGGCGTACGGGGAACGCACGGTGCGACTATCTTTGTCCTCGACCCCTTCACCTCTGCCGGCGGATGCGGTCTTCTTGTGCCCCATGACGACAATAGAGCGACCTAGCTGTTGCAGCCTTTGCTCTTCCTTGAAGTATGCACGATCGACATCTGGATTGAGTCGGAAAGCCTGTCGATACAGTCTCAAAGCTCCGTCCAAGTCGCTTTCCTGTTCATGCTGCACGGCGCTGCGATATATTTCGATGGCACGCACGAGGCTTCCGCTAAGAGGACTGTGGCCGTGTGACGTATGCATAGCTTGGTATGAAGCACCAGGAATGGACCTCGTCGCGGGTGGCTTAGCTTCGGTCTCGAACAGAGCAGCGCGAGGCGATGCATGAGAGCGAGCATGTGTCTCGGGGGAAGAGACTCTGTGTTGGCTGGTTTCTGCGGCAGGGCCACGTTGTTGGACCTGCTGTTCGTCCTGCCGCCGTCGGACCTCTTCCTTCCACTGCTCCCTGAACTGCCTGAGCTCTGCGGGCTCTTCTTCTGTGTTCATTTTCATGCTGCTCTGAACAACACAACGAGGCTAGCAAACGAAAACGTCGATGAACATCAAGCCAGGCCTGAGATTGGACCTGCTGACAAATTCACTCGGCCAATGAACGTCGGTCACTGGCTCCTGTTGGCACGTCCTCCACGAGAGTTGGACGCAGCACTGGCATCGCCGAGCATTGCACGTCTCATCCTAGCTGTTTTGGATCGGAACAGTGCATGCGGGCATGGATGGCTGAGTAGCTATTGAGTTTTGGCCGAGGCTCTAGGCTGCCTTGTTTGCATCACAGACAGAAGGAGGTAGAGTTCAAGATCTATTTCCATGTAGTAGGACACTTGCTAACCACGATGTCAGATTTGATTGCTCAGTGACAGGGGTCGTGGTGTTGCTGATGGCTATCAAACCCGGGATCTGTGCCCATTAACCACTGCAATAGCCAAGGTGCCTTGGATCACTCTTGGATCTGCCGTCGTTCTCGCTTCGTCTCTACCGTGGATTCAATGGAAGGATAATTTCCAGCAACTCGTAATCTCGACTCCCGAATCTGGCAGACCTTCGGGTGGATGGCAAAACGGGATTTATTTTTCTCAAATCGTGGATATGCAGATCCTGCGGGGATGCAGAACAGACACAGATAATCAGCCTAGCCTCTGTGGTCTCTCCATAAAACACTCCTTGCCTGTGGGGATCGCTTAGAAGGCTTGTCAGTCAATGTCATAATGCTCCAACAACAGACAGACGATGCTCTAAGCAAAGTACTCACAGCTTTGCAGTCATCTTTCCATGAATTCCCCTGACCGCCCACACAAAAATCAAAGAGATCACAACTTGGCATGCTAGTGTCGCCTGTGATCGACTCAGAGCTTCGTCGAATTCTTCCTCATCGTCAGGTCAAGCAGGACCAGTTGCTGGATGGTGTTTCAGGCCATATTCTTCGTCCGTTTCATCAATCAGTATATAATCCTTCAGTATGACCACACTCCCTGCTGTATTTCTGATGGTGTTTACATTGTCAGTAGTCTCTACCACTCGCTTGCCCTTTCTGCAGCACCTTTCAGCAGAAAATATGCCAGCGAACATCTCAAAACTCAGGACTCAGAATGTCGCAACGAGTCTTTCATGGGCTGTGTCGTAAATGTGGTCCGAAGTCGTCAGAGCCATCATTACGTGTGGTTAGCAGTAACAAAAACTTGGTGGCCGGCCGATAAACTGAACGTGCCGCGTTGCCAGACCATATCGCTGAACTCGTGGGCGTTCCTAGCGAAGCGTATCTGGTTCGAGAAGACAAGTACTACATGTCCTTCCAAGTTCCCATGATATTGTAACTGATTATTGTTGTAGTGGTCAGTTTCACCTCGCATACGAACCCGCCAGTTGTGGTCATCGCTACGTGGGGCATCATCTCAGTCCACATACCTGCGCTCAGCGACGCCTGCTCGAAGCAGAGGGAATTGAGTTGAACATCAGTATGGTTGGGGGGAGCGGAGTAAATGTGAAGAGATGGGGCTGGTTCTCTGAGGCAAGCGATGTCCGTTTCGATGCAGAAATACTGGAGGATGACCAAGAGTCGGATGCTCGAGCGCTTGCCTGACAATGATCTTATTATCGCCCAATGTGTCCACATTGTTTTGAATGCATTAATAAGGATATGTTGCGTCCAGCGACGGGAAGATAAGACGAACAAGATCCCTTGATCTGAATGCGGGAAGCAAATTTCATTACGGATTCAGAGTTGAATGTGCGAACCCTATCAAAACATCAACTGTATGGAAAAAGCAAGTGGATGATCTGCAGGGACGAATATGTACCAAGTACCAGTTGTTCTTGCCGTGTCGTTTAGCGCCAATGCCACCAAGACGAGGATGCAAGACGCAGATAATCACGGCGAAAGGTAAGTGTGAGGACACAGACGAGTCCTTATAACTTTTCGAGTTGTGTGATGACTTGTTTGTCCGCTGTGACCGCTGACTAATACGATCCCATTTTGTTCACCTGGGTCAAGCTTTCGTCACAACCACCAATGTCGCGGAACATTGCCTCAGGATACGCTCTACCACCAAATCCGACTTTCATAGACTTCCCTGTCTCAGACGGAGATGAAAGCCAATGGCCAACAAACACCACCCGCGTCGTCGACAGCGATGGCCATGTCAATTACATGCGACCCGTCCCCATCGATGAAAGTCTCTCAATAAAGTGGAGGTGCGAGGTTGGCGCCAGTCTGGCACTCCAGCTGAAAAAACTGGGTGTGTCTTCACTTTATACCTGGTTGGATCGATCACTGACGCGATTCGACATCTCTGCATCATGCCAGCCGGCCCAAGCTATGTCCTTCGTGGCTGGCCTGCTGGTTATCAGATGTTTGATCATAACAAAGGTCTAGCAAGCGCACCACGACATGATGCCTACCTTGTTGGTATGTCTTCTCATCTGCCTGCTCCATATCCTTCAACAGAGCTTTTCGATGTAGGTTCACGTCACGCCAAGCGATTCCGTTCAGTTCCAGAATTCATCCCTCATGCACTATGGCTACTCACGGACCCGAATCTTATTCGTTCCAACTGTAGCTGTAAATATTGCAACAAAAAACCGCAGCGCGAAATCACCGCAACCATGGGCCTGCTTCCCAAGCGACCAACCCCAGTCTCTACCCCTCTTGCGAACTCCCGTGCTACCACTGGGAAGGCCGCCGCCCACGCCTCTGCCTCTGCCGCAGCTCCCTCTGCAGCTCGCACAGCTTGCGAACGAGCGAAGCCTTATGCAGCCATCCGTCGTGTACCTCGCCCTGTGAAGCAAACTCAGGGCCCGAAACAGAGTATGCTCAGGGAGCGTAATGCTGATTTACGATCCGCCTACGCCGAAGGAATTCACCTCAGAAAATGGTATAGGGATGGAGAGTTGTTGTGGTGTGCTCTGCACCCTGCAATACCTGGGCTGTCAGGTGACAAGGATGCCATCGTCTTCTGGCCTGGCATAGTCGAGGAAGCCAGGATGAAGGCCGAGGCTATAAGATATCCAGTCCCTGGCGAGAGTCCCCCTCTCGACGGAGCCAATCCTGACGAAAGCTCGAAAGCTGCACAAGACGGAAACGCGGCGAACGAAGATACTGAAGTGCCCTGGACCGTTATTCAGACACTGTCATACAAAATGAAGTTGCTGGGAATCTCATATTCCTATTATATCCCCGCTGATCAAGTGCTTCCATACCAGGCTTACGCACCGTCGGACGAGCTTATCCAGGCAATCCACCGTGTTCCCCTACAACAAATGAACACCGATACAGACTCCTTTCGGCCTACAGATAAATCTACTTTCATTGAAGCTGCCGCAGCGTACGCACTTGCCGTCCAAATTGCCGCTAATCTTGCCGGTTATTGGGCTCCGACAGACGACTGGGAATACAAATTCTCTATTCCGCCACCCAACGTTTCTTCGCCGTCGTTACCTGTCACCCAATCCGGGGCGTCACTGGATTCGGTGATGAATGCCAGCATGACATTCAATGCCAACCTCGTGAATGCCGTTGGCAGCGCTGGATCCAGCGACCCACCGTCTTTCCCGTCGTACTCGCAATCCGGTTCCGTTTCTGCTCCAGTCACCTTCGCACTCACACAGACGGTATCACAAACACGTTATCAGGGATTGTGGTGGGGAGCCGAGCGCCTGTGGACTGATGAACTTGTGCGGCTCAAGCTGTCGCGATCACAGATAGCTCCGAAGGGGGCACATAATATTCTACCCCCGGCTGGTCCATCACGCAAAGCGCTAGAATATGCGAAGATGTTATGCATTGTCGAGGGCGACGGTGACGCGGTAGTGGGAGCTGAAAGTCGGGGGGTGTTCATGCGAATTGATGGTCTTTACGTGGTGGACATCTCAAGACCCGATGGCTCAACTGGAAAGGAATGTAGGGTTACAGGGATGCTTTGCGAACTGGTAGATGAGGACTGGGAAGGGGATCTACTGGGGGAAGGCGCGAACGGCATTGATGGTGGAAAAGGCAAGGAGAAGGCTGTCGAGGGGCCTGCGACGCTGGGGAACGGATCTAGCGGAAAGGGGGTTGACTCCCCCGCAACCGCGCAGAGAAGTGCGCCTACTATCGACGAGGTGTCGAACACGAATGCGAAATCCAAAGAACGTTCAGCCAACGAGCAACTATCACACCCAATTCTTTCATCGCCGTTCCCGCTGCCGCCCCCTCCGGAAGGATTCAAGTTCCGTTCGATCCTCACACCCGGGCATGAAGCTGTACTATCACTGAACTTGATCGCTGGACGCTACTACCCTCGACTTCTCCGGCATCCCTTACTTGACAGTGATGTCGAGAAGGCGCTGAACATAGAGAGCGGGCACGTGGCAGAGACGAGTCAACTCTGGGCATTGGAAGGACTTGCTCCTGGATATTACAATACAATGGACCCGGTCCGCTGGCGAGCGTGCCGGGTTACGATGGTCCGCGAGGCGGATAAGGAGGCTCGGCAAGGGTTGGAGGAGCATTGGCGTGCGCGCGTCAGGGAGAGAGATGAGAGGCAGGCTCTAGAATCTGGATACCTTTCCCCACAACCGTCGGTTGGTACGAGTATCAGCCAGGAGCCGGTTGCGCGACATATCAAGCCCGAGCCCATAGCGGTGGACTCGTAGTAGACCAAGGACGTAGTTGTCAACGTTGACCTGTAATAGTGTAACATGGTTTGGTTGCTATTGTGATGGGCTGCCGTTATCGGACTGTCCCTGGTCGACTTGTGACCACCACTGCTCGCTCGCTGCTCCACACGTCGACCACGACGCTGTTGTTCCACCTGGCCCATCCTCCGATCAAACCAGCGAATTCGAGGATCCGTCGTGTCTCGTCCCGTTCGACCACACAAAGGCTCCTCTGACGCAGACTCGGCGGATCCTCCTGGACCTCCCCTTTCGACGATACCAAACAGTCGATGGCTCTGCTCTCCCCCACCACAACAGGTTCGACGCCTCTATCCCAATACCACTCGCTCGACCCCTCCCCTGCCCTAGCCACGAACACTCTCAGCAACTCCGCATCATCCTCCAGCCTCTCCTTAACGGCAGCAGATGAGGGTAAGCACCGATCACTCCCTCCTGTAGTCTCCGGCCTCATGGCGTCTCACGTCTTTTGGAAACTTACGCGAAACGATCTGCCGTGCGTCCCATCACAGAGAACATCACCATCACCGCGAGCCGCGCTTTGCTACCAAGATGCAAGAGAAAACGGAAGAGCCAGGAGTAAGTCGCCTGTTACGCTCGTCTTTCGAACGACATGGTATGGTGGTCGATGCTCAAGAAAGCATTCTCTATCAGGGACATTCGCTTGTTGGCCATCTCGACGCACATCACCGAACTCTCCTACGCCGTCTCCGATGTTCAGACCCGCATATTCGGTTCGTCACCTTGTTGCAGTGTGAATCCGCGCAGCACTGACGCCCATGTTACCGCGTAGAGATACAAGAACTTCGACACAAGCCACAAGCAGAGGGTGTGGACGTTAAAACGACGACCGAGATCGATAATGCAATCATGAACATGAACGAACGCCTCGAATCCATCGAGCAAGGCATGAAAGATATCAATGAATCTATAATTCCGTTTCGACCTTCCGAGGACGAGGCACTCGGCGACTCTTCTGAACGCGCCGTCATGCTCAGAAAGTATGCTGCACTACAAGCGGAGTGGGATGCGGTGCAGCAAGAGACCGAGGAACTCCAGCAAGAACTCAAGGAGGACAAATGGATCACTGTATTTCGCACCGTCACCGAGCAAGCAGATGGAATGATGACGAGTTTGGAGAAGGCTGTCAACCGATGTCAGGTGTGCTGGTAAACTGTATCTTTGTCGAGTGCACGCTCATGCTCTCCAGGATTTTACATGGCAAGTGCATAAGAGGAGTGATGATAACATATCACGCGCATCGTTCGCTAGCTCTGTTCGTTCAGAGAAGTCTCCAGTTAGCCTGGATGTGTTCAATAATCTGCTAGGGTCCTTCCAGGCTAAGAAATCGTAGGTCCGCCTCTCATCCTCTCTCTAGCGAAATTGATCATTGTCTCAGACATTACGTGCCTGCCACCACCAAAGTACTCGCAATCATGGACAATGGCGTGAGGAACCGAGTGACCAAGAACGGCGAGGCGTTACGGCGGCATGCAGAGGCATCCAAGCGGTGGCGCGTTCTCCAAGAACGAATAGAGCGCACTGAAAAGGAAATGGGCAAAGTACGAGAGATCCTGACTCGCGCTGACCACTGGCAAGCACCCAGCGAGACCGGCTCCTCCAAGTCTGGTCACATTAACAACAGCTACCTCGCGACGCCCCCAAGCGCAGGCGGGAAAAGTACTACGTCGAGTCGTACAAGTACGCTATCGAGGTCTATGTCGCCTTTGAGAAAGTTTGCCAAAATGTTTGTTGGGAGTGTCAGATCGCCTGCCACACCTTCTGCTCTGTTACCGGTGCCGAGAGAGTCGACCGCCGCGCAATTACCTTCCTCCGCGCCGACTAAGACAAAGACTATCCGAAAACAACGTTCTTCGCTTTTCGTCCTCCCAGGCAATCGAGAAACGGCGGGGAAGGGACACAAACACAGCCAGAGCCTGACGCCCGAATCCTCCCCGTCGTTAAAGCGAACGCCAGAGTCGAACAACATCACGATAAAACCCAAGTTTACCAAGCAGCCTTGGAACGCTTCAACGAAGCTCGACGACGAAGGTATGGCGACCGTCAAACCCGCCACTCCGAAACGGCCGCCCGTGAAATCAGTTGTCACTCCAGAGCATGCGCCATTAGTTCCTGTCACACCTCAGCGTAGCTTGTCTCGCAGTTCCAATGCCTCTTCGAGACCATGGTCTCCTGTCACTTCGTCCATATCAACTGCCCCATCGTCCAATCTGTCGATCCCCCCATTTCCTTCACTCGCACCCAGTACGCGGCCGCCGTCGCGTGCCCAGACACCCGGTTTGGGCACAACGCCTCGTGCGAGACCTCGAACCCCAAGTGGGATTCCCGTTCCAGCATTGCATTGGCGATCTGTATCTGCAAAGCAACTAAGCAGAGAAGATGGCGACGACGAAGCCGAATTCACAACCCTCATGCAGCGCGCATTTTCTCCAGCTCTCACCCATTCCAACTCGTCGCCTGGTAATTCCAACGGCACGCGTGCACGCACACCGAGCGGCGTTCGTATCCCTCCTCCACGACCTCCGAGTCGATCCAAGATACCTCTCCCTAGCGTACACGTATCCTCTGAATCGAGGCCTTCTTCCACAATGTCCTTCTACCGACCTGAAAGCCCGCTGACTCAGATTGGCAAAGGATTGGCCTCCAGAGCACAGACTCCTGAAGCGATGCTCAAAGCGCGAGCTCAGCTGGTTCCGGTATACACCGGCCTTGGTGTACGTCCTACAGGCCGACCGTCCATTGCAGGGGTCAAGGCGCCACCCTCGAGTTACCGGGACGCGTCGACGACACGCACGCCATCGAGGTCTGTATCGCGCACGGGTGCATATACCCCATCCCTCGATGGTCCTATGAATATGTACATCCCGGGAAATGCTAAGGATCCACTCGACACGGAGTTTGCGGCCATTGTGAATGCAATTCCTCACGGGCTTCTTATCGAGCGTGTCGACCCGCTGCTCAAGACAATACCGAAGGAAGGCGAAGAGATTAGGGCCTCATATGCCTTTTCGAGTTCGCTCTCGAGGAAGGTTGTAACGTGTCGGTTGACGACTATGACAAGATCCGGACGCACTGGCGGAGAAAGCACGACAACCAAGAAAGTCATGTGCCGTGTTGGAGGGGGTGAGTGGCGTCCCGTACCCATCCGCGATGATTATTTTTGATGACACGTGGCCCTCTGGCATAGGCTGGCAGGATCTCCAGTTTTACATGTTGAACCGTCAAGCTGGCATGTAAACCTTTTGCATGTCCTTGCGGGGAAATCTACTCCAAGCTTACCTTCGAAGACAATCACGACTAGTCACTCTTGTCTCGGCACGAACCATAGCCCGCGTTTTCCCCCATCAGTGAAAGTAACGAATGATACCCTCACGAACTAGAAAACATCCCAACGATAACGATACCAACACAATTGTATCATGCCCCCGTGCATCCTTTCCTTTTCTGTTCATCCTTTTTTTCCGTAACTGATAACTTTCTTAGATATGGGTCTTTTAGCTACTTTGCGTACCTTATCCTATTACTCTACTATGTGTTTACTTTTGTCGCAACATGCATCACGACAGCGTTTCACTTCCCCCCTTTCCGATTTCGTTATTACGATAGTTCTTGTCGAGTCCGCCGTATATCATGCACACATCCACCGTCGTCGTATTGTGTTGTGTCGCGCTAGCTATGTCAATCGGAATTCACTTTGCATTGCTCTTGATGGATGAAATACGGCGCGTAGCCAGCACATGGATCATCAGTCCGTACGTTAGGTCGTGAACGAGTGGCACATGCTGTATCAAAGAAAAAGAGACACCAGAGACGTCGACAAGGACGACGCGTCTAACTCGAGGGCATCTTCAAACATGACGTTTTGAGCCCATCCCCGTTCCATTTGGCGACTTCAATCAGCAGGCCGCGCTTTTTGTCAATGGCAGCAGTTGAGCGAAGCTCGTATAGGGTAGCTTACGGATGCAATATGGCTTCAGCGGAAAGTAAATAGAAAAGGCGAAAAGAAACGAAAAAACGTACACAAGTTGAACAAGAACGGCTCTGCGACGACTACGGAGGACGGCGATGTCTTCAGCGCCGTTTCGAGGAGATCGATGCCCTGAATATCCCCATCGGACGAGACCCGTCAGCGCCCTCCTTCCTGGGAGCATGTATACGCAAACGTCCACGTTAACGTGGCGTCCGGCCGTACCTCTTTGATCTTTCCCTGGGACAAACGCGTGACGGCGAGGTTGTTGATTGCCTATCGAGGCGGAGAAATGACGCCGCAACGTGTCAGCAACCTATCTCTCCGTTCGCGTCCCATTCGCTGGCGACTTACCGTGAAGTTTCCCGGATCTTTGGAAACTATTTCCGAGAGTACCCCTTCGGCACGTGCCCAGTCGCCAGACGCGGCGGCCAACAGCGCGGTGTTCATGGCGATAGTTTCATTCGCACCGTTCGCCGCGGCCGAGGCTGCGATAGAAAAGTGCTCCTCTGCTTTTTGGAGGTTTCCGGAGAGAAGGTAGACCCGCGCGAGGGCCGAGTGGAGGGCCGGAGACGGTGTCGGCAGGAGAGTGGGTGCAGCGCGATGGGCGCAGAGTGGGGCAAGCAAGCTGATCGCCGCTTGGTAGTCCTGAGAAACCGACAACGCATGAGTGATTTGCTCACACAACAAAAAAAAAACATAGAGTGCCCACGTTCATCTCGATCATCTGGCTCGCGAGCATCAGGCAAACTCTCGCAACGCGTTCAAGCCACATGGAGAGATTAGCTTCGGCTGCGACGAGGACCTCGTCTGGTTCCTCTTGGACCTCAGTGCTCTCTTCAGCGTCTTCTGTACCCTCGTCTTCGTCCTCAGTTTCGTCTTCGTCTTTGCTCGCATGTTCTGTCCGAAGACTACTCCCGACATCGCTTCCTCCTCGCGCCTTCACCAACTTCCCCAGACCCCTCCGCCACACGATGGTCCGCCCCTCTTCCCTCGCCTTCTCCTTGCACTTGGCCAGAATCCGACTCAGCGCATCGACATATCCTAATGGATCCCCCGACCAATAATGCACACGCGCATGGAACACCGTCAACTCGAACGGGTACAAGAGCTCGTTGGTGCCTTGTCGCGAGGCCGCCGCGGAGGCGGAAAGCGAGGGCGAGAGGGCGGACGGCTTTTGGGAGGGGGTCCCAGGGAGTTGGGCGAGTCCACTCATTCCGGATGGGGAGAGGGGTGAGGATGCCGCGGGGGCGGGGGAAGAAGGGAGAGGCGTGGAGGAACCAGGGAACGTACCGGGAACAGATGTGGCATGCACGGCGTTGAGGACTGCGAACAGATTAGTGCATTCTGCAGAGGCTTGATTCGTCAGACGGAGGCGAGCGAGCGAGGAGAGCCGAAGAGACCAGAGCTTGGTGGTAACGGTTGAGCTACGGGGACGGAAGTCGAGGATACAAGATATAACTCACATCTAAGATCCTGCCCAAATCCTCGGGATCGCTTGCTACGATCCTATCCCGCGCCATTTTTGCCAAGGCTCGCCATGAATTGGACATCTACCGAAGCAAGGCGTCAGAAGGGTATCACTCAGCGTGTTGATGGCACGAGGTCATAGGAGCCTTCACATTTAAAGGTACCTCGGTACACTCTGGGGGTACAAACAGTGAAACAGACCACCACGTCTCAAATGGTAGGTTGATGGCAGAACATAAAATGAAACGGAGAGAAAGCAAGGTACTAAATGAACGCGTACAGATACGAGATACAGAGCTATGATGGGAATGCTTATGGAACATTGAAGAAGAATGCGTGGGATGAAAGTGGATGTTGAAGTGCGGATTGAAAGAATAGAGAGAAATTTGCACAAACAACTCACGACCATCTCATGAACGTCTCTACCCGCATACTCTCCTACCACGTCCCTCCGTGGCCTTTGTTCAGCGGGGACGTACTTTGTCAACAGCGCACTGAGGGGATCAGTCTGGGACGACGTTAGAGCCACGATGGAGCGGCAAAGAGAGAAATGTACGGAAATGGGGTGGCATTAGCTGATCCTCGAACGCGGGGACGGTGAACAAGGGAAAGCTGAAGGGAGGGAATGCGGAGATGGAATACGACGGTTGCGTAGACGGAGATGGAAGCGAAAAGGACACGATGGATGAGCGCGAGGACCTCCTGGGTGCCAACCACCACACTAAAAGATGCGAGATTGGGAAAACGTAGCGTACATTCGGGACGGGAAGGAACATGCTCGGGGCGGTCAGGCGAGGGATTAGAACGGGTGCGGGACTTGCGGTCGACGGTCTTGCGGGCTGTGGAGGGAGGGGGACGTGAGGGGGAGAAGAGCGGACGGGGGTGACCTCCTCCGCATCCGATTTTAGAGGGAGATCAGCCATCGGGAGGATGGGAGGGATTGTTTCGGAGTTTTCGTCGGAGTATAAATCGACGGCGCTGAAACAGGGGTCGGACCCCGAAGCGGACTTGTCGCCTGATGTCGTAACGAGCGTCCCGGAAGTATCCGACGACTCGGTGTCAAACGGTGGCTGTGATCGTGACATTGTATCGCGATCAGTTCTGCACGACAGGGGCCTGCTCGCCACCTCTGGCGTCGACGAGGCCGTCCTGGCAGAATACCGCGCACTGACGTCGATCACGTCCGAGTAGTCCTGCGGGACCCCCATTGTTACCCGCCCATCGCCCATGTCTCGACCCGAATTAAGTGCGTAAAAGCTGGCCGGCTGCTTTTGGTGGGGTTCAGTCATGCGCTCCGATGGCATGGTAGGCGCAGAAAATAGTTTGTGGCGTTTGCCATCTACTTTTTTGGCTCTGTGGAACAATTTGTGCTTCATTGAACTAGTAGATGACGCTCGGCGAATGAATTTGAGAAATCGGCTGCGATATGCGGAGCTAGATTGCGAACAGATGGAGGACGAGGACGAGGATGAGGAGTCGTCCAGGTGAGAGAGGGTGTCTGCACTCGAGTAGTCATAGCTGTCCAAAGTGGATGCGCCTCGCTTGTGTTTCTGCGAGAGTCTGCGTTTGACATCGTGAACGAATCCTCTGACCTGTTCACTGACTTGCATGGCTAAGGGCAACGTGCGCAGTTGAAGCGTGTAGGTCGTTGGGGCGATGTGTGTTGGATGAACGGTGGGCCTTTTCGAGCTCAAAACCTGGAGCTGACTGGGATGAGAGAGAACAAATGATCAGGACATGATGCCAAGGGTCAAACAAGTGGCACCTGCATGTATGGGGAAGACTCTGCGCACGTTGCGAACGTGCGGGGGAGAGGCTCTATATCGCCAGCCGCTTTACGCAATGTCACAAGACCTGGCGACCGCCTGGTGATGTGATGGGGTCAATGGAGAATTAACATAGACTGGTGCAGATGAAAGACTGCGAGAAGGGGAGGGTGGTCTACAGGAGCGCTTGACTGACGGGGACGGTCTATTGACGCAGGGATCTTGCCAGGAGGACGTCTTTATAGCAATCTGTATTCGGGTCCCCCACTTTTCCATTTTGGGAAACAATCCACTTATCTTACAGTAAGGTCACCCAAACTGGGCAGTTGATTAGATACAAGATCGCAGACACGGGCAAGGTCCGGGGGAGGCCAGCAGAAACATCTGCAACAGGCATACCCATCACACGACAAGCAGGGGAGGATACCGAGGCACAAAATACGATGCCTCCCGACGCGTTTTTCGCCTGTTTCCCAGAGAACCTTCGCACGACAGCACCTCATGATCACGCTCAGCAATCCCCACGGGCTGGCGTGTCAACGGCCATTGGAAAATAGGTTTATGCATGACATCAACATAGCTGCGGTGTCCACTCGGGCGAGCCCGCCGTTTGCCTTATCGTTCTGGGTATCCATTAAATACCGCCGTGCTACGTCATGTCATTGCATACTGCAGTACTATGGCGCTTAAAATAAATCACCCCTCAGCAATTTTTTTGGGGGGGTTTGGAGCGCCGTACAGTACTTGTAGTAGCATCGCTAGCGTATCGATCCCAGTCCTCGCTCAAGCCGTATATAGCAAACCCCGGGACCGGTGACTGCTCTCGCCGAATTACATATAGACCACGCCAAATGTACTTTGCACGTGACATGATATGTTCCCGTTCCAGAAACTAAACTCAACAAGGCCTCCGACTATCGGTCCTATCTCTGGTGCACTTACGAGGAGTATCCTGTCCGCACGTTTTCGTACAGGATCATCCCTGAGTTGGCATACGTTTGACGTACTGGACATCTGAAATGGTTATCGACTGACAGGTGACTTGGAGAAACGCACCAGAGAGCCCACGACGTCCGGTGCGTTCGCTCTTGGGCATGGAATCCACACGCTGTTCCTCGCAGACTACCTATGTTTACAGAGCAGTTCAGAGTAATGAGGGAGACTCAGATGGCGGCCAATGTATGGTTACGCGTCTCTTGTTTGGCAATCGCCTCCAAAAACAAACAACTTGATGTGGCCAGCCTAGTCCTACCAAAGACAAAACGATGCTGGGTCGATTACTTCTCGTCCTAGCAATCATTTCCTTGCTTCACGGTGCGTGCTGAGGAGACACACGAACGTGCTCTCACGTCACTTGCAGCTGCATATTCTGCATATGAACGCGAGTCAAACCCGCTGGCACTACCTGTTGGTTTCTCTGAGCTACTCAATTAGATCTATCGCGTCTCAAAGCACTCGCAAGGCCCGAAGAAGGCCTACCATTGAACGTGCGTAGGACCTGCTTGCATAATCTGATCTCGTCATTTCTAAGTCCAGTTGGTCGAAAGACTGTGTACGAGAGCGTCATTGCACTCATACTTGGAACCCTCGGCGCTTCTCTCAACGCCGCCCCTCTAAAGGATATAACTTGGGCCAGCGAAATGAAAAAGAGGTGGGTCCCGCTCCGAAAAAGGCATCCCAATCCACAATTCATCACACCTCTACCAGGACTATCGATGAGATGGACTCTCGTTTAGCTTTCGCAAATTATCATTCTCGAGGAAAGTCATTTCTCGTACGATCGCCCCCGCGTTAGTCATAACGCCAGATATCGATCATGCGCCACGTATACCCATCGGCCTGCTAAATACATATTTCTGATAACGACGTGTGCTGTTCAGTCGTCGTCGTCGTCGCCAGTTTTCTTCTTTCTCTCCTTTTCTTTACGTGCCTTTCGCTTCTCAGCTTTATCAACAGCCTCGTCCATGGCCAGGAAATCACGTATAGAAGGGAGGGCTGATGATTCGAGAGGCTTGAGTCGGATTTCTTGAGGTTCTCCCTCTATTGCTATTGTCTCGGGAATCGTCGGGTTCTTTTCTGGTGGAGTGGGTATTTGTCCAACCTCGGTCTCAGATTCGCCAAACCAGCCCTTGGTACGAGCAGCAGGAACAGGGGAGATGGCTTCTTGGTTTGCAGATGCTACTCTTGTTTCGTCGATGTCGCGGTAATTCTCCTCGGACTCGTCATCCAGAAAACCCTCGTAATCCCCAGCGCCGGCGAAGATGTCAACGTCTTCATCTAATAGGGCAAGTTCTGGTTCTGGCGGCTTTGGGTTCACCTTTGAGAGTGAAGATCCTGTGGTGTCGCGGCGTCCCTGAGATATTACGGGAGTTTCTTCAGCCAGTCTGTTATTTGTTCCAGAGTGTACAGGAGTACTCTCCGCTTTCTGCTTCTTCTTTGCACCCTCCTTTTCTTCTTTAACCTTTCTCTTTTTGGACTTTTTCTCCATCTGTCCGATAGGTCTGAATTTTCCAGCCTTTTTGGCTGTCTCGAGAGCTGATATGTCATCTATTGGGTTTTCGACAGCCGGTTGGTCCGCTGCCTTGTCACCGTTCTGTCGTTTTGCCTTGAGCTCGCGGATGATGTCTTCCCGAGTGCGCTTCCGCGGTTCTGTAGGTTCAGGTTTAGTGGTCGCCTCTGCAAATGCTTGTTCGAGAATTTCGTCATCTTCTGTGGAAGCAGCAGCGCGAGCACGGTTTTGTTCAAGGAGCGACAAATCGAGACCCTTTACGAGAATGGTGTGTTGGCTATCTCCGCCAAGATACTTGCGCTGCTGCTCTATCTGAGCGCGCTTCAATAAAGAGCCGTACAGGACAAGCAACGGTGTGAGACGCACGACATCCTTGTCCTCGTAGGTCACGCGTTGTTGGAAATCCTCCAGTACTGCCTCGACCTGGGACAGGGTGTGAGACTGTGCACTCAAGGACCGCACAAGAGGCATACATCTGCATAGTCGTTTCCAGTTCCTCCTCTCCTCTCCGCGGCGCGGTCGCGATATTTACTTTCAGTCTTCTTTACCTTGCGAGGCTTGAACTCCGGGCCGGATGACGTAGAGGCCGTGCTATGGGTGTGTGTGTGAGGGTTCGAGGAGTGGAGGATGATTGTGACGAACGCTTTCTGCAGCTTGGTGTTTGTAGTGGTAACCTTAGGTACTGCTTGTCTGGTGTTGCGTTGGGATTGTCGCGAGCTCGTCAGTAGTTGCCTGAACGCATCCTGACCCGACGACTCGTTACTGCGGGGCGTTGTGAGATTGTTGCGAATCCTACCTGGTCCATGGTATACTAATTTTGACGGCTCAGCAGGCGTTGTTTGCTGTTGTTAGATTCAGAAGGTTTTACCTTTTCTGATGTTCTCCGTCGGCAGGTGCTTTCACTGGGCGTGGTCCCTCTTTATTGCCGTCCGTGCAGTGCGCTAGTCCTCGCCTGTGCTTTTGGGACTAACATTTCATATCCGATTGCGTGACTTGCACTCATAGCCGCGGGGGACCTTTGGCACCCTTGATTTGATATCTCCGAAAAGATGCGCCATGTGCCCATTCTCTCCCGTCGTGCACCGAATCCCACAACGCGTGGCACTAAGCTCTTAAGCTTCACCCCGTTCCGTACACCGTCTCATATCGGCCCTTTTCTCTCTCGCTCAACCGCATCGCTCTCTCGCACAATGGCCCCCACTCAGTGGACTCTGAATCAGTACCCCCCCGCCCGCCGTTCTGATCATCTAGACGTGTACAAGAGCGAAAAACAGGGTCATGTCCGTGTGGCCGATCCCTATCAATGGCTCGAAGAGCACACCGCCGAAACAGATACATGGACCTCTGCGCAGGACGCCTTCGCTCGAAGCTATCTCGATAAAAACCCCGATCGCGCTAAATTAGAGAACGAGATCAGAGCAAACACAGATTACGAAAAGGTGCGGTCAACCATGGTCATGTGTACGCCATCGCGCAGTTGGCGATAACTTTGCTCGCAGTTTTCAGCGCCAGCTTTCAAGTACGATGGGAAGTGGTATTGGTACTATAACAGCGGTCTTCAGGCACAGTCAGGTTTGTCGTTTCGGCGGGGAAAGTGCCTTGCTTTGACGTCGATTTCTTGTAGTGCTCTATCGGTCGAGAGACGAAAATTTGCCAGATTTTTCCAAGGACGGGGGAGCAATGGGCGAAATATTCTTCGACCCCAACTTGTTATCGGATGATGGCACTGCAGCCCTTTCTGTCACTGCCTTCTCACGCGACGGCAACTATTTTGCCTATGCTATATCCCTGTCGGTAAGCTCCGTCTTTTCTTTGCCAGTTTAGCTTCACAGCTGACTAACCGTCATGGTCATTGACTGCAGGGTAGCGACTTTTGCACAATCTATATTCGTGAGACCGGCAAACCGCTTGTTGCCGTTGATGGCAAGCGTGTAGACCACCGCGAAGGCCGCCTCAGTGACGAGATCCGGTTCGTCAAGTTTTCTTCCATTTCCTGGACACACGACTCCAAAGGATTCTTTTACCAGGTATGTCCTGTTCATTTAACACGCTCACAACGTGCTTTGGCGGATCCGACGGATCTGACCTCCTTTCTGACAGCGATTCCCAAGCCGCGAATCCCATGGACTTGCCACGGAAGACAAAGCAGGCACTGAAACAACCGGAGATAAAGACGCAATGCTTTACTACCATAGAGTCGGCACGCCACAGTGTAAGTTCGTTCACAGTTTGTAACAAGCATGCTCATCTGTTCGTTCATTGGTCCATGTGATCGCCGCGTTTCGCCTTCCCAGCGCAGGATGTCTTGGTAATGAAAGATGCCGAGCACAGGGAGTGGATGTGGGGAACATCCGTATCGGAGCTAGACGGGAGATACTTGTTTTTAACTGTCTCCAGGGATACCGCTCGGGTGTGTACTTTTTTTTTTCTTTCTGCTCAGCGTGTTGTTTACGCAGACCTGGGGACATGCACAGAAAAATCTACTTTGGGTTGCGGACCTGCAAGAAAATGAAATCGGCCAAAATATGAAGTGGGAGAAGTTGATAGACGAGTTTGAAGCCGAATATGACGTGTGAGTGGGCTTCCATTACCTCCTGCGATCACCGACGACGCTCTTCCGCAGCATCGCGAACGACGGGACGAAGTTATATCTCCACACCAACCACAACGCGCCAAAATACAAGGTCATCACAATTGACCTCGCCGATCCCAGGGACACCCAAGTAGACTTGATCCCTGAAGAAAAGGATGCATCATTGAACGACATAATAGCAATCGGAAAGGATAAATTTGCTCTCACGTACAAACGCAATGTCAGTCGGATTGTTGTTATCAGTTCGAGTACCTTCTGATGCTCCCCTTTGAAACACATCAGGTCATCGACGAAATATACCTCCATTGCCTGACTGGCGAAAGACTGACGCGCATAGCACCATCTTTTGTTGGGGCTGCCGAGTTGTTTGGTCGCCGTGACCGCTCGGATGTCTTTATCAGCATGACAGGCTTCATCAACCCTGGTATTATTGGACGCCTTGATGCGAACATATTCGATGCCACAGCGTCCCTGGAATCCGCGTGGAGCATATACCGCACGACGCACGTGAAAGGTCTCAACCCTGATGAATTCACAGCGGAACAGGTGTGGTATGAGTCCAAGGATGGGACCAAGATTCCAATGTTCATCGTGAGGCACAAGAGCACCAAGACTGATGGTACTGCGCCGGCTATTCAGTACGGTAAGCGTATCATGCTTTGATAGTTTGTGATTGCTGACTGATGGGTGAGAAAGGATACGGCGGGTTTAGCATCTCGATCAATCCGTCCTTTAGTCCTTCAATTCTTACTTTTTTGAAGTCGTACGGTGCTGTCTTCGCCTTGCCGAACATCCGAGGAGGAGGCGAGTTTGGTGAGGAGTGGCACAATGCAGGAATCAGGGAGCGCAAGGTCAGCCAGCGTTTTTCTATCATCAAAAAGTGTTGTTAACCGTTGGTACAGATCAACGTCTTTGATGATTTCATTGCTGCCACGTATGTTTTCTTCTCGAGCAACAGTGCGCCGTATTGAGTTTCATGTCTCCGATGCAGCGAGTACTTGGTGAAGAACAAAATCGTGGCTGCAGGAAAAGTCGCTATTAACGGTGCTTCCAACGGAGGAAAGCACATCTGCAGTTGTAATAGCAATGCTCTGACGAACGTCCCACAGGCCTCTTGATCGCTGCCTGCGTCAATATCGCTCCACAAGGTACGTTTGGGGCTGCAATCGCAGAAGTAGGAGTCATGGATCTGCTCAAAGTATGTCATCTCCTTTGCCAATTTCGTTGAATTTGGCCGACACGCATTCTTTGAGTTTGCGGACTTCACGATCGGTAAATGACCTATCGGCTTCTCCGATAATGATAACTAACCATACACACCGCAGGCAAGGCTTGGACTGCCGACTATGGTGACCCGCATGACCCACACGACTTTGATTTCATATACCCTATCTCGCCGCTTCATAATGTACCCAAGGACAAAAAAATTCCGCCACTGTTATTGATGACTGCTGATCGTGCGTACGCGTTGTATGCCCCGAATCATGACTGATAGCTTGTTTGACTGAAGACGACGACCGGGTCGTCCCGCTTCACTCTTTCAAGCTGGCCGCAACCCTTCAGCACGCGTTACCGAAAAATCCACACCCTCTTCTCATACGGATAGACAAGAAGGCCGGACATGGAGCCGGGAAGGCCACAGAGAAGCGGTGTGTACTCGAAATCAACCCCCGTGCCTCATCCGATTGCACGACCACATTGATCTGAACTGATAATCTAATCACTGACGATGCATTTTATTCCATTTCAGCATCCAAGATTCCGCGGACAAATGGGGCTTTGCTGCCCAGTCCCTCGGATTGGAGTGGCAGAATGGAAATTGATTGGGATGTTCCCTTGCCAGTTGCGCACATAAAATTTTGCGGAGCTACAGTGAGGGTTGAGGCCACGTTTTTATACACATTAGATCTTTTCTGGGAATGGGTAGTTGGACGAATTGATGATGGACTAGAAGTGGCACCCTGAACCTGGGTGTCTGTGGTCGTAAGGCGGTCAAGTTGGTGGGATGCAAGGATGTTCGACTAGTGGAATGTCAAATTTGAGGACACGGGTAGCTTTCTGCCTTGGGACAGGAGCTACAGGAATGACCGTGCATCAAGGTTCGCGTGACGAAATGGTGCAACAACGGACCGTTGGAGTTTTCTGTGACGTAAAACTGCCGCAGGATCATGACTGCGTCTTCTCGAAGGTACCCGCCAGTGGCTTTGTATGAGGGGTGTACGGGGTGCTCAAGGCTGTGGAATCACGACGATCAATCTCGACACCGGTCCTATCATGTCCATCCTCACCGTTCGTTCACTCCCAACACGCTTCCACACCCTCCAAACTTGTCGTTCTCACATCCATAGAATACTTGCTGGACGCCGAGCTGACGCAGAGCTGATGCGCACATGATGCATGGCTCGACGGTCACATAGAGCGTCGTGTCGGCGAGGGGATAGCGTGTGGCCGAAGACGGGGGCGTGAGTGACGTATCCCCAAGGATGAGATCGATGGCTTCGAGTTCTGCGTGCCTCGAGGCCTGCGCAGACAGACATGAGTCGCCACGGAGGACGAACGCGAACGCGAGACACACGTTTCGCAGCTGATTGGTTCTGTTGCGTGCCTTGGCGATGATGGCACCGTCCCGGACAAAGACACATCCGACGGGTACTTCCCCGGACGCGAGCGCTTCCTGCGCCTATCGAGATTAAGAAAGCGATGAGAGTGTTGCTGTGAAGCAAGTCTTACCATCGCCATGGCCTCGCGCATCCATGTAAGATGGGCGCTGTCATCTGTGCTATCAGACATTGGAGGCCGAAGGCGTCGCCTTGACTCATGCGCTGGCAGCTGCATCGGTCGCGTTTGTAATGGATGCTTACCGGTACCTTGTCAGCATCCCCCGCATAGCTGAAGCCACTCCCCTACATCACCCACTCACCAAGTCCCCCGCCGGCCGTCATGAAGCCTGCAAACGCCAAGAATTCAGATTACTCCGCCGAGGGCACCCTCTATGTCTCGAAGCCGTTTCGGTCAAAGTCTGCAAAGCGGCTCCGTGCCTTGATCACCTTCAAACCTCGCAAGTCCCACTTTGACATATCAAACGAGTCATCGGGATCAAACGAGTTCAGAGTAGGCCCTGGAGCTCTTATGTGTCGTCGACGTGACCTGAAAGCGTTCTCCAGGGGTTCTTCACGCTCTTCTGGATGTCTCTCTTCCTTTTCACTGTCCAGACATTCGTTTCCTCTCTCGAAATGAATGGATACGCTTTATCGTTTGCTTTTGCCACCATGTTCTCCCGTGATGCCATTGTCCTGGCACTATCTGACGCTGTTCTCGTCCTCGCTACTGCTCTTTGTGTGCCATTTACAAAGGCAATAAACAAGGGCTGGATAAAGTTCTACTGGGTGGGCGTCGTACTTCAGCACATGTTCCAAACGTTTGTACTGGTCGCTACCATCATGTGGACATATCATCGGTGAGCATATATTCCTGTTTCAAGCTCCTCTCGACAGTCCGCTGAACAGTGGGCAACTAGACAATGGCCATGGGTCCAATCCGGTTTCTTGACTTTGCATTCTCTCGTGATGATTATGAAGGTGCATTCCTACATTACCGTCAACGGCTATCTCCACGACATCTCACAGCGCTCGCGACGGGTCCTTGCTCATCTTCGTTCTCTCACTGAGGATCCATCGATCGGAGGGTTGGAGAAAGCGTTCATCGATGCCAAGGACCACCTCGAGTCAAATTCGAGCGAGGCTATCTCGGAAGAACCAGATTTGCAAATCAACACACGAGGCACGGAGGTTGTGATCGTCGGCTCACTGCCCGACTCACAGTCGGCGATGCATATGGTTCGTCGGAGGCTGGTGACCGCCTCAAAAGGCACCGTAATCGAGCTTGGTGCATCAGCCGTCGAATACACTGCTTCTGATGCCTCTGCTCTTGATTTGACACCAGCAACCGTATCAATACTTTGTCATCATCCGTCACGGACGATCGCTTCTGTGGCTCACGAGTTCCTTGAATTCGACGCAGAACTTGTGTCAACCGGGACCGAACGGGTGAGATACCCATACAACCTGACCTGGAAACACTTTTGCACCTACATGTTGATCCCGACTCTCGTCTATGAGCTGGAGTATCCTCGTACCGATCGGTAAGTTGTCTTCGATCTTGCATGCGCCCGAACTAACTGTACTACCGTTACGTGTCCCCTAGTGTCCGACCTGAGTACATTTTTGAGAAGACCGTCGCATTCATGGGATCCTTTGCCCTCCTATACACGGTGACAGAGAGCTTTATCATACCACTTACACCTTCCTCGGGCCAGTCATTCTTTCGCTCGTTATTAGATTTAGCCCTGCCGTTTATGATTTCTTATTTATTGCTGTTCTACATTATATTCGGTAAGCTCTCAACGGATCCTTCCGGTTGAGTGACTGATGCTGATCCACGAAGAGTGTATATGTAACGGGTTTGCCGAGTTATCATGGTGGGTGTTACTCAACCCTTGGGACATGTGAGCTCACACTCTGCTTAGTTTCGCGGATCGGCAGTTCTACGAAGACTGGGTATAGTCCCCCGCATAACGGAGCTGAGGATTTACCGAGCTGACTTTGACCCCTGATCTACAGTGGAACTCGACCTCGTGGGACGAGTTCTCTCGCAAATGGAACAAGCCTGTCCACCAATTTCTTCTTCGACATGTGTACGCGTCGTCGCTTGCCACATATCCGTCTCTCTCTCGTACAGGCGCGATGTTTGTCACATTTTTGCTGAGCGCCGCAGTGCATGAGCTGGTGATGGTTATCGTTACACGGAAGCTCAGGTGAGTAGTTGACCAATCGACCAATGTAGAGTTGGAACTCAAGCTGTCAATTTTGAATAGACTGTACCTGTTCTTCATGCAACTCGTCCAGATCCCCCTCATCATGGTTTCGCGCGCACCGGTGTTGAAGGAGAACAGACTAATGGGCAACATCGTATTCTGGCTCGGTCTTTACGCGGGCTTCCCGTTGTTATGCGTGGCGTATGTCGCCTATTGAGAAGGCATCGGGAGATGTCACTCGTGGATTAACCATTCGTTTTTATTACCATAACCATTACGACCACGGTAATTCTACTCAGTGCGTTCCCAGGTAAATCGTTCGTACTCTACTCTGTACCAACTAATGTATATACTATCTATCCTCGCTGGTTTCCTGAGTAGTCGTATGTTTTTCACGTCGATCAAATGATCCCTGTGCTGAGACGAACTTGAACCTGCCGGGCATTCCGCTGAATCTGAGCGGATGTTCCCGTAGTTAGGCCGCCGATTTTTGGAATGGTCAGCTACGAATAGCTGGTAAGTTCAGGCCGGTGGTACTAGTAATGGATGGTCCCAGACTGGTCAGGGCCTTTGAAACCCGATCCGCTGATACAACCATGTATGCATCACTGGCATGAAACCGTAATCTCGCATCTACTGGGAATTGATAGTACCTTGATGTGACTGACGAGGTACGGGTACGATTGCTTCGCTTCTCCTGCTATTGAATCCCCCAGTTGATCCGATACGGTGATCGCGGAAGCCCGCCCAAGAAATGAAGGAGTCAATAGGGTAGTTCCGAGTCGGTGATGAAACGATTTGGGGCCGCTGATGACTTCAACACCGAACTACCCTAATACACCTCTTGCTTGTGACGGTGCCTTGCGTCAAGCGGCACCTTTCCTGGTCGGTGGGGACAAAATCGCGGTAAAACCGATCTTAATACTCTCGCCCACGAGGTCATTCAAATGGAGCGAATGCGCGAGCTGCGACTGCCCGCCGGTGATGGAATGCCTTTCCACTTTCCCTGGATGAAGGGGGTGTTCAAGTTGCATTTCATGTTCTTCTAACTAGTTCTTCAAAGGGATGCAACACGAGTAAAGATGGCACTTGCTCCCTTCTAGCAACGACCACCACAGCAGAGGGAAGGGCCTGCAGCATCCGAAATGGGCCTACACACTCTTACTGGTCCCGCCTCTCGAAGAGGCACAGTTACGTTTACCGAGTTATCTGCTGCTAATCCAAATTGCCAAACCAATACCGGGCACGTCCATACATCAAGCAGCTCGTTGGCGAATTCGAGATTACGGGTGGGGACGGAATCGGTAGTAAGCTGTGATGATCCCATTCGAGATTTGCACTCCATGATATGATAGGGTGCCATCCAAAGGACCCCTCTTCTTCGTCACGCAGTCCATAACCCTGATTCACTGGAGTCGTCTGTCCGACCGAACCTGCCTAAAACTTGCTATAATAATCGGACTTTCTGGCCTTTGTGATCAACTCAGCGCTTCAATATCGGTTGGATTTGGGCAGCGTAAGGAGTCCGACGACGACGATCTAATCAGAAGAACTCGACCTCTTTAAAGCAAGATTGGCCCTTATTAAACGGCTCGAGGAGCGGTGGACGTGCAGCGTGCACTCGCACTCAAAAGGACCCATGGGTCTCCAAGTGGAACCAATTTATGTCTTCCCCTAAACTCCTTCACTGGGCCCTCAAGATTGTACATGGCAAATTTCTCGGGCTGAGTCTCTTACTGGTGACGTATTACTAAATGACGGTGACGGAACGGCATGTCGACCAGTCACCCTGTAGGGAGGCAACGAATTCCTGTGTCAGCCTATGGGTCGGTCTGTCGACCTTCCGTTTCTAGTTCGTCCCTCGAATCCCGTCAATCTACATCCCCTGCCTACCCCACATCCACAACCCGTACCGACTCGGCTCCGTCGCGAGGTTCAATTGATGATGTACCCATGTCCAAGATAGCGGCCATCATCACTTGGTTTGATTCGCTGGGTATGGTCGTATCTTTTGAGACAATGGTTTCATCGTCTCTCTCTGGCGTGAAGTGACCAGGTCGGTAGGTACTCTGCAGGTTGGCCCTGAAACGAGATGCAGATCTGGCATTCTCGAGGACGTACTCTGGCAAACGCCGGTTCACACTGTCGGGGTCGATCTCTCTCGGGATTATCCGACATGGTGATACGGTCGCATCTGTGGCGGTGCGTTTGGCAAATTCCAAATGCCTCGTGGGTCTCGGGTGCTTCTTCCCAACGCCTCAAAGGGTCCGCGGCGTCGCAGCCGCTTTCCTTCCAGCGATGACCACCGTAGCAGAGGGTAGCGCGACCCCCGTCTTCCGAGATGAGCTCGCCCCGCTCTTACCGCTACCTCCTCGAAAACGACCACCCACGCCCTTGCCCAAAGTCCAGCTTGCTATTCTACTGCTAATTCAACTTGCCGAGCCAATATCGTCCATGTCCATATATCCCTACATCAACCAACTCATCGGCGAGCTCGACATCACCGGCGGGGACAAGCGCAGAGTGGGATACTACGCAGGATTGATAGTGAGTTGCAATGCCCCCACTCGAGATCTGCTAACGTGGCATTCAAAGGAATCCCTCTTCTTCGTCACACAGTCCATTGCCGTGATGCACTGGAGTCGTCTGTCTGACCGAGTCGGCCGAAAACCGGTGATACTGGTCGGACTCTCCGGACTATGCGTTTCAATGACCTGCTTCGGGCTCTCCAAAACGTTCTGGCAACTTGCAATCAGGTCAGTCCAGTCGAATGCGCTACGAACCAGCTAAATTCTCTCAGTCGATGTATATGTGGTTTATTGAATGGCAATGTCGGCGCCGTGAAGAGCATGATTGGCGAACTGACAGACTCGACAAACATAGCGCAAGCATTTGCTCTCATGCCGATTGGATGGTGTGTTGGATCGACATTCGGGTAAGTGTCCACTTGCTTTCATACATGCTTGCTATTTCTGATGGTTGGGTACAAGGCCATTCATGGGTGGCGCTCTCGCTCGTCCAGCAGACCACTTTCCCGAGCTCTTTTCGGGTTCTTTTTGGAAAAGATATCCTTATTTTCTTCCCTGCGGTGTGGCCGCCTCGGTCGTGGCATTGACCACAATAATCCTTTTTTTCTTTTTGGAAGAGGTTGGTCAAGACATCATCAGATGCTCACTGGTGATTGCTCACTGGATCATTTGATAGACATTGGCCGCGAAGCGCATGCACGGGAGTTTCTCGGGACCGGATGGCATTGTCGCGCTGGATCCCGAACGATCTATACCCCACTCCAAGCTACCAATACCCCTTCGGGAGCTCTTCGTACCGTCCATCATTTACCCCGTCGCATGCTACGCAATGCTAGGATACCTCGATATCTCCGCAAAATCCCTCCTCCCTCTCTTCTTTTCCATGCCAATCACCTATGGGGGCCTCAATCTATCCCCGTCCTGCATCGGCGCGTGGCTTGGGCTCCTCGGTTTCATCGACGGCATCTTCCAACTTTTGTTCCTCGCTAAGCTCATCGATTGGATGGGCCCAAAACGACTGTTCTGTAGAGCGATCATGTGCTACGTCCCACTCATGCTCCTATTCCCACTCATGAGCTGTATAGTGCAAACGCGCGGCGTCGTCGACGCGTGGATTTACGCCTGTCTCATCGCACAGCTTGCGCTGATCGTGTTTTGGGACGTTGCATTCGGTGAGTGTTGAACCCGTCTTGCGCAGCCCAAGGCAGTGACGCGGTCCATCGGACGTCCCCTTGAATCTAGCGTGCGTGTTCATGTTCATCACCGCGTCCGCGCCATGCAAGAGCGTCCTGGGCTCCGTCAACGGTATGGGTCAGACCTCTGCGTCTATCGCACGGGCGATCGGACCTGCGGTGGCAACCTCCATGTATGCATTCTCGCAAGAACACTATATCTTGGGGGGCCATGCGGCGTTTGTTTGGTTCATATTTCTGGGGGTGATTTTTAGCTTGTTTATTCCTTCAGGTCTTCCAGACGAGTTCCGTGTGAGCGGCGAATGAATGTTGACCAGCATTCCTTCCCGGATATATTTTCGATAACACTCCCTGCAGAGTGGGACGTCGGATAGAGGGATACCAAACGCAAAAACGTCCTTGTTCCTAAATATGCATAACTGGAGAGTGCAAAAAGCATATGTAGGGTAACGATATCAAATGCAGCATAGGCAAACAGGACGCTATCGAACGGGATGTCCGTTTATAATCTTGTCTATCGTCTTTGTCCGTAAAAGCGTGTCTGCAAAAAGTGCCTTGACCAGCATGACGAGCTCGATGATCTCAAAGTCCACTAACGCGCCTTCCTCAAAGAGATATGTCAAATCTGCCATGGATGCTTCCTGGAGAAACAAACAATTCAATCCGAGATGTGATCTGGAAGAGTAGGCCCTGGCGTACCAGGAGTTCCGATAGGTAGGAAAACTTCAGCCATGATGGAACGTACGAAACAACCAACGACGACTAGATATGTTACATGGGTTAGGGTCCATCGTTGTGCCCGTGACAGCCTACTCACTTCACTTGCATTCTCCACAAACAAGCCCTCGAGTGCCGTCAAGATCCGACAGAGTTCGCTCAGCTTGTGTGACTCCACTTCAGGTATATCCGGTATCGCCAAAATACTATCAAGGATTCGCGACAGGACACCATCGACGACTCGTCCCACCGCGGTGTAGTACTTGCTTTTGGGAAGAATCGGCTTGTGAAGTTGAGCAGATGACAGCGAGTTCTTTGAAAATCAAACTCACCTTCCACGTGTATGCAACACTTCGCACATCCCGAAGAATCCGAGTAATCACCGTCTCGCACTCGTCATAACGTTCTTGGTCCGATGTGTCCGCGAAGCCATCTACATCCGCCAAAACTTCTTCCAGAGCCTCAATCTGGTCGTCCTGACATTAAAACAGTGTCAATACAAATACAAATTTCATCGACGACTGCTCACAATGCCTTGGTAGAACCAGCTGTCTGCTAGAACTTTGAGATCGTCTTTGTGTTCCTCCAACTTTTCGTACACGCTAGGGAGCCCTTGTCCGTATTTCGACACGCGAGCCATCTCCTCAGAAAGGTAGTAGCAATCGTTGGAAAATTGCATACGACCGGCAGGTTGTGATAACCACGACGCAGCCACGACAGGATGTAACGCACGGTACATGTCGAGGACAAGAACACCAGATTGCATGATCAACGTGCCAGGAGACAAACTCGGGAGGAAGGACTTGTAGAATATGCCAGAGGATGCGAGTGCTTTGCCCTCGTGCAAGGCATCCTCGACGGCTTGAACGATACGTCGAATGAGCACCGATACCTTATACGGCTCTTTATCTACAATACTGGCATTTTGTGAAGGCTTGAAGGGTGGGTGATGACCATTAGCAACGTGACCGTTTGTCGGTGAATGCCCAATGGAAAGCGATGGTAGTCGGCTGCTCGAAGCTGATGCTGCTGGTGGCGGCTGAGGTGAAGCCACCGAAGATGCTACAGGTGAACTGTCCGTTAGAGGTACCTCGTTGGTGGTGGCATCAGCCCACGGGTCATCATCCCAAACCTCGTCCTGTTCAGAGGGTTCTTCCGGCGTGATTGCTGCGGAATCCTGAATGCTCGTCTCGGGTTGTTCTCCAGCCAGTTCATCGTTCCAGCCCCAGGCTTCATTCGGATCTGGTTCATGTTCCTCCGAGGGGCCGGGTTTCGAAACGGGCGCTTCTTCTGGTTCCATGTCGTCATCAAAGCCCCATGCATCCTCTGTATCAGTGCCTGAGCCAGACGAATCCATTTTTGAAATACGGTCATCGTTCGAGCTGTAGTCATTTGTTGCAACAGGTGCAGGCTCCTGTTGAATGACCGTAACGAGTTCGGCGGAAAACGTATCTTTGGGACACGACACACTAGCCAGAATGGTCTCCCGAACGTCGTCGAGAATGCGCCGCCGTCGTCCTCTCTCGTAATGCGCGCAAACATTGTCAGCCCAGTTTTTAATCTCCCTCTCAAAAGTACCTCCTTTGAGCAGCCCGCCAATGTGTTTTGTCTCAAAATCGACAGCAGCTGTCATCAGATCAAGGAATGTAGGGAGGGCATCCAATTTTGAAGGCAGTGAAGGAATAAGTAGGCGAGTCATGATAGATATCGTCAGTGATTTGGCAAGAGTCTTCAGAAACGTCTCGCGTTGTGACTGGGGTAGGCAGGGGAAGAGTTTATCATTCATGAAATCCAGGATGCGTGATAAATTGCCGAGAGGTGTTGATTCGTGGTTGGTGGATGAGGGGAGGTACTGCAGTCTGTGAACGAATGAACCAAATTGATCAGGTTCTTGCGAAAATGATAAAGAGGTAGGGCAATCGAGAGTGCAGTCAATATAATGTGCAGTTATGTCACGTCGCAGACTCGTCATAAGTGCCGACAGGGAAGACGGAGAGAGCGAGGACAGAATAGCAGCCAGTGGTATGGGTTTCTCCGAGTCCGAAACTACGCGAAAAATATGAACATCAGAGTCAGTGGTCGTTTTGACAAGCTCTGGGACAAACCAAGAACAAAGGGTCGAATGACGATGTCTGTGGAGGAGACAACCACGCTTTGTGCGTACGCATTGTTCAATAGCTCCTCGAGCCGGTTTGTGAGCACGCGGGACTTGGACTACAGGAGAATTTAGATACACGAAAATGTTTGACTACGATGCCACGTACCCTTATGTCCGTCGTGACGGTCGCCTCCCCAAGTGGTTGGGGCGTCGCGTCAAGTAACTGGGTCAACTCAGCACTCGCGGGTACCGCAGCTGGAAGATCGCCTGATTCCACCAAGTGCTGCGCCTTTTCGAGCTGAGCCATGCATTTCGAGAGATGTGAGAGTGACGCATGCAGCACGTTTGCGTTTAGGGACGCTTGTGCGAGAACTTGGTGTCTCCTGAGCGCTTCCAGGAGTATCGGAGTGAGACCAGTCTGAACGATTCAGCAACTGCCATTGCAGCGGATAGCCTGGTAAGTCGTACCTCTGGGTCTGAGATCGCACAGTCAAGCGCATCCATGCCGCTTGCAAGACCTTGCAGTCGCTGCAGAGCGGACTTTGTGGAAGCCAGTTGGGCCTCAAACGCAGGGAGGTTTGCATGTATACGGTCGTGAACGCTTTTCTGCTCGTCCCGGTTAAGATGCCGTCAACCAGAATACGGGCGGCCTACCTTCGTGAGACGTATGGACTCGTCGAGTTCCGCTCGCCATGATGATGCGACGGTGGAGTCGAGTGAATTAAACGTGACCGAGTCAAGCTTGGAGACAATCTGTGAGGATACGTCGACCTGTCGGGGCGGGTGGGTCGGCGTCATGACTGCACTCGTCCGACGACGCTCAAGTTAACGTAGTCTACGTTCCTCAAGGTCACGTGATATACCCATTGATACACATGTATTGCTACGACGAAACAAAGCACCAAGATTACATGGACGACGTCTATGCTAACGAGCTGGGTATTGGACGAGGCTGAATCCGGAATGGAGACACGGTGCGTCAGCTTTCAGGTGAAACGTTTAAACGTAAATCTGCGCAAAAAAAATCAGGTGGTGTCGAGCGAGTTTGTTCAGATTGGCCCACCCCAGGAATGCAAGGTCCTTGTCTGAACCAACCTGCTCGACCACCTCGAGCTGGTCGGGGAGGTTCCCAAGCTCCTCCGTGGGGAAGTAAGTCGTATCCGTAATAGAAGACAATGCCGGAATAAAGGGAGGTGCGATATAGCGTAGGTTCTCCCAATCGCAACCATAAAAGAATGGATGATCCTTGGTTTCATTTACCCCAAGCCGTTGATTGGCCCAATTCATCATGCTAAACAGAGTTTCAGCTTCACAGCAGGAATATACTCGCAAACGACTTGCCCCCGGATCAAGTGTTCGGCTTCCTTGCTGAGATGTACCTCGTCAGGGAAGTACAGATAATGAGGCCATTCAATGATCTTCTTGTACGTGTCGCTTGGGTTCTCTGAACAAAATGGTGCGTAGCCAACAAGACATTCGAACATGATTGCACCCAAAGACCACCAATCGCACTCTTTACCATACCCTTTTAACATGAACACTTCGGGTGCGATGTAGTCAGGCGTGCCTAATGAGGATTCAACTAAAGCTGCGGTCAAGGTTCGCGAGTTTACCCACCGACAGTGGAATATGCCTAGAGAATGGACCTTTTAGAAAAAGTACATAACTATCCGATAGCCAGACTCACAAGCTTCCGTCGATTGGCCTTCCAGGTGGCAATCTGTTCTCGGCTCATCGTAAGGTGAATCGCATTGACCTGCACGCTATTACGTGCAGGATCGCGTTGCTTTTCTTGATCTATGAGGCGTTTGTAGTAGTCTCCATCAGTCGTTTTGTGAAGACCAGTAGAGAGACCAAAATCAGATAGCTTGAGGTGACCGTTCTTGTCAATCAGAATGTTGTCGGGCTTGATGTCACTGACCCGGCACGGTCAGACGCGTCACTATTCTCGGAAGAAACACACACCGATGGATGTAGCCCAGGTCGTGTACCGCGTCTATAGCAAGGATACACTCTGCCATGTAAAATCGTGTGACATCTTCGGAGAATACGTCGTACTTCATGAGCATGGTCATGAGATCGCCTCCAGGAAGGAACTCCATGATGAGATAGAGGTATAACGGATCCTGGAAAGAATAGAACAATTGGACCACCCACGGCGACGTTGACTCGGCCAACAGGTCACGTTCCGCACGGACGTGGGCAAGCTTGGTTTGCAAGTGAGATCAACCAGGCACTAAGAATTCACCAGCTAACCTGGTCCCGCTTCAACATTTCCGCCTTTTGCAACGTCTTCATCGCATACACTTTACCGGTGTCCACTTTCTGGACTAATCGAACCTGTGCGAAGGAAAAAGAAAAGTCATGATATGCAGAGGGAAGAATACGACCTTTCTCACCTCTCCGAAAGCCCCCTTGCCGATGACCTTGACCGTCCGGAAGTCGGACAAGCGTATCTTGGTTCTCCGAAGCCTGAGATGCTGTGACTCGAGCTTACGATACCTGCGCATCTCGCGTTCCTTGGATTCGTTGGGGATCGTACCCTGATTGATCTTTTGCTCCAACTCGATTCGGCTGTGTGATAGGAAGCGGGTGGTGAGACGACAGAAGCTAGCTGCGCGGCCAGACCGGACGTACCGAGCGTTCCGTTCGATGGCGACGTCGACGGCGAGCTTGTAGTAGGACTCGAGCTTGAGTTTGGCGGCGGTCGCACGGGAGACGGCATCGGAGGAGAATCCCTGGGTGCTTCGTTCGAAGTAGACGTAGTCCTCGCCATGCGCCTTGCTTGCCGTACTCGGAGCGGGGGAAGGCGTGCGATCTGGGCCAGATGGGGTGGGTGGGTTGAGACCGCCCGCGCTGCCAGAAGATTCTGTGGACGGACGTTGACTCATGGGGCTGGGGCTCTGAAGGAAAGTCGTAAACGACTGGAGCAGAAGGAAGAAACAAACGGAGGCGATCGCCAAAAATTTGAATGAAATGTAAACGCACGTAAGGAAGACAAACTCTTTGGTACGCGTGCAACGCTACCATCCGGATCAATAATTCATTTAAATAGACTCGTCTACGTCCAGCCTCGCTAGTACCAACTAGCCAACAGGCCAGGCGCATTCACGATCTGTCACGTGTCGCACGCCGTTGTTTAGATTCAAAGCCGTTGCCAAACAAACGCCCGTAATTACTGCAGCGGCCACCATGACAGAACTCACGTTCGACACGTTGGTGGACGATGGAAACTACCTGGGCGCAGATAGAGCCAGGATGGAGAACAAGGTCATCCTGGACGAGCTGGAGCGCAAAAAAAAAGCACGTAGCATGGCCGTGCCGACAGACGACAATCGCGTCAAGGCAAGGCTGCGCGAGATCGGGGAACCCATCACACTCTTTGGCGAACGCGTGCGTATATCGTTCGTTTTCAAGTCACTGATCTCATTCACGCACGAAACAGGCAGCTGACCGACGAGATCGTCTGATATACGTCCTGTCCCAAATTAATGCAGCCCGAGGGGAGGAGCTTCGGATGGAGGCAGAGGAGTCATCCGAAAGTGAAGAGGAGGTGCCTTCCCTGTGTTCTTCCTCGCTCGTCTGTTTCCAATTCATCCACAGGAAGAATTCTACACAGAGGGCTCGCTCGAGCTGCTCCAAGCCAGGAGGCGCTTAGCCGAGTATTCTCTGCCCAGGTTGGATTTTACCTACCAATAGGCGATATCAGTAAGGTGCTTACAATATCCCACCCGCGCTGTCGTTGTAGAGCTCAAAAGCGAATCGCCCAACAGCGCATACATGCCAAGTTACCCCTTGCACGTATCATCGATCTACGGAAGAAAATATTCGGTGAGGTCAAGGTGATTGGTAGCAGATGCTCGCACGCACGCATGCACTCACATCGCTGGCAGCGGTTCAGTAACCTCGGTTCTCAGATTGGCGATGATCGACCTATATCACAAGTCCGCTTCGCCCCCAATAGCAAGATCCTTGCCACCGGCAGTTGGTCGGGCGCTGTCAAAATATGGAACGTTCCTGCGTGCACGCCCATACGGACGTTGCGTGGTGAGCACATAAACGCGCTTGCGCCCGTGCCAAGTAATAACACGGTTTTGCCCACAGGCCATGCGGATCGTGTGGGAGGCGTTGCCTGGCATCCACAAGCCACGCTCACACAGGGTGAGGGACTGGTCAACCTCGTCTCCGGGGCTGGGGACATGAGTGTCCACCTCTGGTCTCTAAACAGGTACGCGGTGTCTGACGCGCTGCGCAAATCACGCTAAGGGCACGCACCAGCGATGCGCCACTTGCGACCATGAAAGGACACGCTGACCGAGTCTGTCGTGTCGCCTTCCACCCTTCCGGTGACTACGTCGCATCTGCATCCTTTGACACGTCCTGGCGACTGTGGGACGTGGCGACTACGAAAGAACTGCTCCTCCAAGAGGGCCACTCGAAAGAAGTCTACTCGGTCGAGTTTCAGGACGACGGCGCGCTCGTCGCATCCGGGTCCGTCTTTTTTGCCGCGCTAATCCTAACCCTAACCCTATTACCAGTGGTCTAGACGCCATCGGACGCGTGTGGGATCTACGCACGGGCCGAACGGCGATGGTCCTCGATGGCCACGTCCAAGCCATTTTTGGCATCGCCTTTTCCCCCAACGGGTGCGTTTCCACGCCAAAAAAATAATAAACCTCCGGCGATCGCTGACGTAATAAAATGTTTTGTGGGTCCCAGTTACCAAATCGCGACCGGCGCTGGCGATGACACGATCCGGATATGGGACATGCGATCTCTGAAAGCGCTTTACACCATCCCTGCACACGTATCCAACGTCGCCGACGTGCGATTTTTCCGGGGCGACACGCTCCCACCGAGCATTCCCGTCAGTGGCGACGTCGTCATGAATAGCGCGGAGGTCGTCGACGGGGAAGCGGACGCAGACAAGAATGGGGACGACGACGTGGAGGAGGAATGGGGATATCGTTCGGGGCTCTACTTTGCAAGCGCGGGATACGACGGTTTCGTCAAGTTGTGGAGTGCAGACGATTGGCAGCTGCTCCGCACGCTTACGACAGATTCCGGAAAGGTTATGTCGGTGGATCTTACTTCAGACGGTCGGCTGCTCGCTTCAGGGACCTATAACCGCAACTTTCAGTTGTTCGCGCCAGAGGACATCGTGCTCTAGGTTGTGTTGTCGACTGCCAATAGTGATGATTGCAATAATAAAAATCAAATCGAGTCGTGCCTGATACAGAGTGGGAAAGAAAAAAAAAAGGGCTGCACTGAGGCCGCACCAAATATATAATAGAAAAAAAAATTAGATTACGCCATCCCTGACCTACAGCAGGCGGAAGATTGAGTCAGAGAATTAGATTCAGGGGAGACGGATCATATAGTCCACAACCTACCTTCTGCATAAACCCAGACACCCGAACAATGTCGACCACCTGCGCTTCGCTCTCCATTGCAATCACCAGATTTTCCAGCATCTGCACAAGCAATGCAAGCGTAAACACAGTGTACGAGCTCAAGATTCACCATCACCAAGCGACTCACGTCCTCCACCTTATCGACGGGGATCCCAGTACAGAGTGCGACAATCTTCTTGCACTGGTACTCCTTTTCGGCGCTCGCTCCCTGCAAAGACTTTAGTCTGGCCTCCATCAAATCCTCCATTCTCAGTTGCCATATATTCAGCCGTCGTAATCGTATCAGGCTCGCGATAGAGTCAGTGGTTGGTATTGGTGGTTCCGTCTCGACACTAAAGGAAATGTCCATCGAACCAGCAACTCCCGCCATGGTGGAGCTTGGCCCCCGCCATTGGAATGCCGGTCCGGCCGTTTCCCGTCCGTCTCTACCAGACAGGTCTGTCCTCCCGGTCCAGTCGAAGTTGTCTTCTTCTGCAATCGCCTTTTCAAGATTTCGTATCCGCTGATGTACTTGGTCAAGTTCTGCACATCGGCTTTGCCACAGTTGTATTTGCTTTCGCTGCTCCGAAAGCTCTCGGGTGGCAGCACGAAGGTGAGCTTGTGTTACATCCAGCGAGTCTTGCTTCGCTTTGAGCTCTGCAGAAAACTCGGTGCTCAGATTTTGGACCATTGCTGCCATATCTACCAGCCAATGAGAGCCAAACATCACCGCAACAAAGAAATGAACGTACCTGCGATGATGTCCTGGCTCCTTTGCACTGGAGCTGGAGGACCTGTTCGCAGTGACGCCAGTATGTCCTCCGCCCGGGGGCCACCGCTTAGCTCCTGGGAGATCAACTGAACGCTGGCAAATAAACTATGCACCGTGATGCCTACCTCAACCTCTACCCCGAAATCACCGGGACGAAGGCCAAGTTTGTTTGGCAATATACGATTGGCACCGACATCCAACAGCGTTCTCACCAGGCTTCGATTTCCGACGCGCGCGGCGATATTCAGGGCGGTATCACCATGTTCATCCTGAAGATCCACGATAGACCTAAAGTCGCCACCCTGGTTCTGTGCTATCCACATAAATATCTGATCGAGATAATATCGGGCGCAGACGGCACGGCCTTGTATCCCAGCAAGATACATGACATGATGCAGGACTGATTTCCTGGATGTGTCAAGGGTGCGTATAGACTGGTGCAGTACCTGGACGATGACGTTGAACGATTGTTGATCAGAATTGTGGGTGTCGATAGAGGCACGCATGAGGGGAGTCTCTCCGGCAAAGTTGCCACGATGTATGTCAGCACCTGCAGAGATGAGCTGCTGTACAATGTTCTGGCGACCAAGGGAAGCTGCCAGGTGAAGAGCCGAATGGCCCTTGTCATCGAGAATTGTATCGACGTCGAGAGGAAGGGATGAATCCGGGGTGAGTTCGCGAAGCAGATCGAAAACGAGACTTGGATCGTCTCGTCGGCAGATGGCAGCGACGAGCTGTGCACGACGTGCGTCTCTAAAAATAGAAGGGTCGCGCAGGAGCGGCGGTTTACTGGAGAAGCGTAAAGGGAGAATGTCGGTGTCTACGCCATTGATTGAGTTTCCATTTGTGGAAGGGGGATGGGGTGAACGGACCAGACGAGGTGAGGGCGCGTCGTTGACGGAGGTCGTGTGTTGGGGTTGAGAGGAGGGAGCGGATGATTGAGAGGCGTCAGGTTGTGGGGTGGGCTCTGTGCGATGCCGCTTGGGAGCAGAGGGACCGTCGTCCAGTATGGGAGAAGGGTGTATGTCAGCTGGCGCGTCGAGAAGGGGTTGGGATGCCGGGTGGGGTTGTGAGGGGGACTGAATGGCGGAGACGACTTCGGAATCCGACCTGGCTCTCTTGAGGGATTGTTGGATTGGAGGTGGTGTCGGGGAAGGTGCGCTGGGCGAGTTGGCGGATTGATATGCGGACGACGGGAAGATGGCGGATCTAGAAGGCGCAAGGTCGGAAGTGGAGGGGGTGAAGAGGCCTTGGGCGCGACCCTGGTTGAGGAGACGGAGAGCGGAGCCGGGAATCATGGAGGTGGAAGGGAGCACGGACTGGGGGTATGCCGGCGCAGAGAAGGAAGACGCGGCCGATATTGGACGTGGGGACGACGCGGTATTTGCGGCGGGCAGGGAGGCGAGGGAGGTCGAGGAGGGCGTAAAATCGAAGAGAGGCGCGAGGAGAGGAGCGACGCCATACTGGGCCGCGATGTCACGACCGCGATCGAGTGGAATCCTAGAAAATGGATGAGACCGCGCGCAGGGGGAAGCGCGTGGGATGCGTACCAGGTGCCTTGGTATTTGCCGTATCCGCCCTGCACGATTTCGTGTTTTCCAGGGAGGATTTCCTTCTCAAGGATCTTCGTACGTCTGCCTTTTTCTATGCCCGCGACCTTGAGGATCTGTGTTGCATTGACATACGAGTCACCGCGTCTGCGCATGACAGCGATGCCGCGGACCATGCACTCGTAGACCTGCGGAGTGGGGTGAGGGGAGAGATGGGGAGACACGGGGACACAGAGACAGACCTGGACGGACGAGTATACAGCATTGTATATTTTGACGGGGGGCGGCTGGACGGCGTGCATGAAGACGAGCGCGAGTTGTCTCGGGACGCGACTCGGATGGACGCGCGCTGTCGGAGCTAAAATACGTGAGAAAATATATCCTAAACCATTACATAGATGTGGCCATGAGGACGTCAAGAATTGGGTTCTCATAGACATCCAAATGAATCTGAGCGCGTCAGGAGTCATCGCGCGAGACGACGCGACTCAGTAACCCATTCAGCCGTAGCTACTACATGCCTGTAGCTTTATTGTGACTTGTGCTCGACGCTTTGAGCCTGCCATGCATCTCCCCCAACACTCTGAATGCTAGGGTACGTTTGAACTCCTTGGCCACAGTTCTGTGATACGCTCTCAGAGTGAACTGCTCTGAAGCTATTGAAGGCTTGTCTGAATGCCTATCGGATGTGATTGCACTGCATACTCGAACGTTGATACTGGGTCGACGGGTTCCCGAAACAATGAGTTGCCGAGGAGGATGTTCAGCCATAAAGGCTCACCAGGATAGTCATCGGAGATGAACTGCACGGCAACCTCTAGGATTGAAGCCGCCTTCTCGAGATCGCCGAGGTAAGCGAGGTATTGAAGCGAGTTGGTTGAACTAGATGCGATTCACCGGTCACCCTCTGCCCGATCCGTTTCGCCGCGTTGCCTGAGCTTTAAGAGCTATGTCGAGACTTGGTGGTGTGAATAGATGATCTGGGCGACACGAGGGCGGAAACGAAGCGCATCCCAATCGATTGGCACGTCGCGACCAGAGGGACGCGTGGTTCACCCGGCAATGTATTAAATTGGCGGTAGCAAGAGTGAAGAGGGCGGTAGCACGAATATTGGAAGGGTTCGGTGGACACACGTCTCGGGCATGCTCAAAATATCTGATAGTTCGTCAAGGTCTTATTGTTCCTGAAGTTCGCAATAACAGACGAGTGTATGATGTACCTTATCCGACACTGGCAACTCCTCTATCCGGCACATTTGCGATTCTAGCGGCTAACGGTACAAGGTAAGTACATGATTAACGCAGCCCACTCGCATTCGAGGTAATAGAGTATTCGTTTTGACAATAAGGCCGTCGCTCGATCTTGATCTCAAGAGAAGAAATGGCGAATTGACCTCTCCGTCAGTTTGCTCCATAAATTTGAGAAAGCGGCTCGTTGACAGTGGTTTCAAGCCCATAGAGAGCTTCTCCGGCCCCCAGCAAGGGTCCCAGAAGGCAAATAGTGAGAGATATCCTACATAACCGATCAAAGGGGTCTTGAACCTCATCGAGAAAACGGCAGGCGGCATGGACAGGGCGATGACTTACAAGGCCTCATTCGACCACATCCTTGCCTATCGACGCAGGCTTGTTCAAGTTCGCAGTTGCTTGATCCCGTTTTTGGTTTTTGCCGCAACAGTAAGGCCAGCAAGGATACGCTTCAATCTGACGGCGACATTTGTCACGCAAATGTCTGTGCCGATGCCAGGAACCGCTCAAGGTCGTGGTGTGGAACTTACTTCCAGGCCGTCAAGTATTCCTCCAAGTGCAGTCCATTTGAGCCTCTCACACTTCGTTGTCCGAGGTGTAAAGTCAGCTAAATCGTGCTTATCGATGAATGGACCCAGGCAACGCGGGACGCAAGACAGAAAATTGGGCAAGATATGGGAAAGATTAGATGAGATCCCGTCGTGGATAAGCGTGGGAGCGTGCCACAAGTAGTACCGCACTGCGACTCTGTTCGGTTCCATCTTGGTCTGCATGGAACGACAACCTCTCCTGGGCAACGTGCCGGTGTGGCCAATCATCCACGCAATCAGAGCGGTAAGTCGTGCTTGGATCGCTTGTCGTCGCTCTCACCTCCTTGCAGGACATCATCGTGCGTAGCAGAGTCGACTGATTTGACCGACTGACCTGCTGATACCCTCTACAGCACTACATCGGTCCGTCTCTCTTTTTTCCACAGTTCTGATAGGTGACCCGTCTTTTCTCAGATGCGCCACTCACTTATGAAGCGGTGCGTCCACCAGCTCGTCTCTCTACGTCATCCTCATCCACCCACAGCTCAAAGCCCCCGACCTCACATACACAGTTGTCCGCCCGCTCGAGGACAAGTACAACACCATTCAGCGCGCAGGAAACAAATCTGTCGTCTTTTCATTTCTCATAAACAGGATCCACTTCTTACGCGACCAGCACAACCTCACGAATGGCCCTCTCTCTGTTACCCGCGCAGCCCTTTGTGAACTTCTCGCTATTCGCATCCTCCGCGATAACGGCAACAGCGTCCTCGATCTCGTTCGCTCCCTCACCATCTCCTGGCCAGTCTGGTCCGGGGCAGATGCCCATGTCCTTGCACAAGCCAGGCAGCTGCGCGACGACGACGACCTCGAAGATCACGTAGGAAATGCAATCGAATTGGCCATTATCTCAAAGTCGCGCCGATTTATAAAAAGCTCCCCGTGTCAGAAAGTCATACATGCGATCTGGATGTATGCACTTTCCCTTCCGTCCCTCTCTTCCCCCCTGACTATCTTATTAGTGGAAAGTGTGTCTACCAGGCTGAGAGCAGCCATTCCATCCTCTCTGACGTAGGCAGTCTCCTTCAGTTTCACATTATCTTGGTTCACACCTTTATAGCGTTACAAACGTACTCCCATCCACTTTTACGATCCCCACAAGGCGCCCCTTCTTGATCACTACCGGTACGTCTTTCCTCCCGCACCCTGTCCACTCTCATGTCCTGCTTAGTCTGAAAGTTCCTGCTATCCGCTCCGTCTTGGAGTATATAAAGTATTCCCGATTCCCGTTTTCCTCCTATATCCTCTGCTGATGCTTTTCAAGCTTCTTGATCCTCTTCATCTTGTTCGTCGTAGCTATCGAGATGAATGAACGCCACAGGATCAACGCCGCTGAGGCAACATTCATGGTCTATGCCCTTGGATTCGCCCTTGAGAGACTCGCAGCCATGCAGGAACATGGGATCAAGGGTGAGTTATTATATCTGCACTTTCTCGTAACACTCACTTTGCACAGTCTACTTTAAGGGTACTTGGGTGAGCCTTATGGGACTCGATTCGAGATGATGGAAGACATCTGATTTGAGTGCCACACTCTAGAACGGTTTCGATTTAGCTTTCGGTCTGACGTCTCTCCCCATTCTCCTTACTTGCCCCGTCTCATTTCTTTTCGTGACAGTAACTGCATTCATTATCTATGCCATATTCAGGATATACGGCGTTTTCTATTACGGTAAAGAAATTTCCTTGCCTTTCTTACTATGCTGACGTGCACTACAGAAAGATGGGCGAGAGACCTTGGTATAGACTTTCTCGCAGTCATCGCTTGCTTGCTATTTCCAAGGTGAGATCCTTTTTTATTGACACTTGCCGGTCCTTCAGCGCTAGTAGACTCGCGTTTGTTACGCTAAATAACAACCTCATGGTCCTCTCTCTCCGCGCCATGATGATGCAATTTGTCGCACTTATGCTCATTGCGGCCTTCTGCTTCTGTGGCTTCCTTTATGCGTTGTGGACGTGAGTAGCTTACAAATCTCTGCCTGAATCTACCTAACCAGTGGTCAGCTTGAGTCGCAAAGGTGCAGGGTAATGTTCCACGGTTTCTACTCCCCTGACAATGACCGACGAGGTATTTCTAGATACTCCTTAAGGTTTCTCTCATGTTTCCTACCGCACTACCTGTGTTCAATAGCCTGTCGTTTAGCACTATCGCGTGGTGGATGCTTGATATCTGGTTTGGATTGGATGCGATTGGCTTCAATAGAGCAGGTTGGTCTTTCCCATACCTACTCTTCTAAGTGTTTACTCGCGCAGGCGAATTTGATCGCGTGTTCGGCCCAACCCTCATGATCATGTATGCATGCTTGAGCAACACACTACTGCTGACCGGTACGTGGTTGTTCTATTGCAGTGTTTTCGAGGCGAATCATACAGTGATGTGCTAGTGCTCGTTTCTGTAAGTGCAGTGCCCACCAGCGACATTGGTGGCACTCTTGACATATTTGTGGGTAGATATTGTCGAATACGTTCGCGAGAATCAGCGAGGATGCTGCCGCTGAGGTTGGTGTCGAATGCCCGTTCTCCACAGTTGTTCTCATTTCGCCATTTTAGGCTTTGTTTAGGAAGGCGGTTTCAACGATCGAAGGGTACACCAGTGTCATGTTTCGTCCCTCGGCTGCTGATATACCACACGATCAGGGTCAAAGCCGACTCATTGTTCTCCTACCAACCACCCATCAACTTGATTGCTGTTTGCATTCTTCTTCCCGCTAGCTATATCCTGAGTCCGAGATGGTTCCACAAAGTAAGGTGGATGACTTCCTAGTTGCGCATACTGATTGGCTAGCAGGTGAACGTGTTTCTGATAAGGTCATCTGCCTTGCACATTTCTTATTTGTTGAATATTGACCCCCTACGCAGACTCACGAATTTTCCCATCCTCCTCATTATCGCCTGGTATGAACGTGAGTTGGCAACAAGGACTTCCAATCGCACGCTCATGTTGGCATAGGCCAGGCAAAGAAAACTGCTTCGCTCGGATTTCATGAAACGATCTCAGCCATGCTTGAAAAGGTCGTAGATACCCTACCTCGCTCCTTGAAGCGGATGTGTAAGTGGGGCGGACGTTCTTGCTGACTTAAATAGTCATCGCCCTCCTACAGCTTTGTTCGAAGGCCTAGCAGGGTCAGGCGCTGACATCAACGTCGTACGTTCTGTTTCTTCTCAAAATGAATAGATGCTCAGGCCTCGTCAGGTATTTGACGTTGAAGACGAAATAGAACGAGCCTTGGAATCAGACGACCCAGATCGCGTAATCATTGAACCCTCCCACAATATTGGTCTCGAGCGCCGACTGTCCCGCAGGTCAAGTCGTCCTTCTGCGCGTTCCCTCCGGCCGGTTCAACCCCCGTCCCCAAAGGAGCACGAACCCGATCATCCGCCGCCGCGTTTGCCTTCCCCGCAACGGAACAGTGGGCACCACCGCGAGACATCCGCGCCCATCCCCTTCCGCAGACGACTGACCCCTTCGATCCACAAACACGACGTAGCCCAAAGTCCACTCGCCCAAGTTTTTCAGCCTATCCTTCTGGATGAAGCACGCGCGCCGGAAGATACCATCTCCGATAGCGCAAGTGGCGGTGGCTCGTCGGCGTTTTTGCCACACCCGCAGCTCAGCTATGGTCCCGCGACGCGCCGCCGGCTGGCGTCGATGCCATCTGTGCGTAAGCACCCGAGCGAGACGTCGAGTCGACCAGCGTTTCCGCCGCCGGATACGCGTGACGGGACGTTGGGCGGCCCGCTTTCCGCGTCGCCAGATGACCGAGAGGAGGAGGATCGGAACATTGCGACAAGGGAGCGGGTGGAGGAGCAAGTGGAGGGGAACGGAGGCATGACCGAGTGGTCGAAACGAATGGAGGGAATCGAACGACGACAGCAGCGCATCGAGGAACTGCTTGTCCAGCTCCATGCACGGTTACAGCATTGAAGATGGCAAGAAAGAGCAGAGGCGATGATAAGAATCAACTTACATATGTCTTTCATTCTTTGCTACATGCTTATTTAGAATGGCCTATGTCGATATAGTACTTACATATACACCTCGTATGCTGTCATAAGTCCATTTTTTCTTATGTTCCAGGCAGTACGATCGCCAAAGGAAACTTCGTTGACGGAGTACTAGTAGGCACTTATGGGTACAAATACAAATGAGAAGCGCGTACGGATAGCTGATATATCCAGGTGAGAAAAGAACGAAAAAGACAAGGAGGACAAGAACGAAGATGATTGATAATTTACCACCAACGTCATCCGCAAAAGAAGATAAAGAAAGGTGAAAGGAGGGCAAGGTGAGACGACATCCACCTAACCCCATCGCCGAGGTGGCGATGGTCCATCCCAACGCCCTCGATCCTCTTGACCTGGACTTCCAGAGGCACCAGTACGATGTCGACCCCACCCCGCATCCACGGGTCGCCCCACAAAGTCCCCACCACGCTCACCGCTGGCACTACCACTGCTACTGCGCCCACGGCCCCTACCCCTACTCCTGCCACGCCCATTCGGCGGCTGCCATCCACCAGCTCGTTCACCTCTCTCGTCGCGATACCGTGCGTCTGGGTGGCCTGGACCATCCTCGCGGTCATATCGTCCCTGGCCAAACCCGCCCGCCCGTGGACCGGCGGGAGGCTGGTGTATCCCCCCGGGCACGTGTGGAGAGGGCATCCCCAGTCGAGGTGGCGTTCGCGTGTGTGGTGGGCTCATAAACGGGGGCGCGGTGGGCATGGATGTACTAGGCAGGAAGGTGCCACCTGGACCGGGAGAGGGCGCGAGGCCGGGTCCAGGCAGCGAACCGGGGGTGACGCCCGGTGCAGAGGGGACAGGAAAACCTGACCAGTGTGGTGGCCCAAGCTGCACGGGGGGTACACCTCCCGTCGGCATAGTTGGCGGCACAGGTGGATGTGGATGGGATGAATGTGCAACATTGGCCACCGCGTTGGCGAGCCCTCCAGAGATACCCGGGATGCCGCCGTTGCCAGACGACAGTGCGCGAAGAATTCCTTGGATTTGTTCGGGTGTGAGAGCGGCGACCTCGGCTGCAAGCGCAGAGTTTGCGAGCTGTGGGTAGGCTTGGAGGGCCGCTGGAAGCGATGGAACAGGGGCAGGGGCTGAGGGTTGGGGCAACGTGGCGCTGTGCATGGTAGGCGGTGGTGCAAGTTTGCCCCTAACAAGAATCCAGATACCGATCACGTAGTCATTCTGACGAATCTTGGGCAGGCGCAGTTCATCCAAAAGTTCAATGAAATCTGGTAACGGCATGCTCGCCAAAAGCGGCACCATATAAAGCTCCTTTCCGGGGTGGTAATCCTTGGGTTGATGGCTCCATGGAAACACAAGTCCATGACGACTGTAGATAGATATGTTACATACAGCGGCCATTACAAGTCATTCGACGAGCTTACTTTTTATGCAACAGAAAGTCGTTAAATGTTTGGAGCATGCCGTCGCCCCCTTCAGGAGAGAATGCACATGCAATGAGTTCCTTTTGCGGATTTAGTCTAGTCTGCAATAGGAACTGTGCAGAATTCTCTGTTGGCACCCGACCGTCGATCCGGAGCGTATCAGATGGGAAAAGCGTTCTCCAAAGAGGAGAATCAGCACCCAAGGTCCGGCCACCGACTTGGCGGGCGACGACAGGCGCCAGCTGGGGAATGGAAGAATCCACAGGCATGGCAACCTAGAACGGAAATGAGCGACAATAACCCTTCAATATTAACCCTCTGCTCACCCTACCCACCCATACCGGTGGGACTGCCAGAAAGGCTGCTTCTGGATCTTGAGGTCGCTCGTCTTGGGCAGCATCCGTGTCTTGGTCCTTTTCTAAGAACATATCGAAATCTTGATCGGTTGCCTCACGGTGAATAGTATTATTATCCACCTCAATCGGGTGGCCCTTGTGCGCCTGCACCTGCACCTGCTCGGGTTCGGGTTCTTTCGTTGTCTTTCGCGAAACGGGCTCTGTTCTCGGAGAGGACCACAATGCGTTCAGATCAAAAGATGCGCGCGCGGGTGTTTCCGGTTTGACGAGTTGTGTTGGCAAGGTAGCAATCACAGGGGACGGCTCGAAAGAGGAGGTGGGAATTATCAAGGGTGGCGGGGGCGCAGGCTCAGGTGGCACTGGGGATTCGGAACTTGGAGGGATGACAGATGCTTCTAAAGCGGGTGTAGGGAGATGATCACCAAATGTGTCTTGAGGAGCGGGCTCGTCATCCAGGTGAATAAGATCTGCAATATCCAGCTCTGGTTCGGGGGAAGTGTGGAGGTCGGGGGCGGAAGGTGCGAACAGTGGGTGAATTGGTGGTCTGATGCTGTCACTTGCAGAGGGTGAATAACTATCGTGGTGGATAGGAAAAGAACCACCCCATGTGGTGCTCTGTGGTACAATTGGCGATTCGGGTGGGATCGATCCTTGTGAGATTGAACTGGCTCTGTCCCTCTGATGCTGCTCGGCGGCCTTGAGTCGCGCTTGCCGCTCTCTCTCCCGACGCTCCTCTTCCCAACGCTCCTCCTCTTCTTTCTCTCGCTCTTTTTCCCGTTCGCGCAACAGGGTTGCAGATTCCCCGTTGACGTCCTCGATATCTTGTAAACCTTTGTGTGTGATCTTTGCACGTGGGATAAGCATCTTTTGAAGAATCGAGTGTTCCAAGGCCTCTTTTTCAGCGAGCTTGATGGACTGTTTCGTTTCCTCATTTGCCAGATCTGTGGAACTCATCTGAGAAAGCTCCTTTGCAGAAATGGTGGCGTAGCATATGCGCTTGTGAATAGCGACACGGTCAGCCTGGCTCAGATTGAACGTAAGCATACGAAAACGTTCCCTGACGAAAAGACGGTTAGAGTATGACACGGACCACAAACGAGACTTACTTGTACTTGGGTCCGACACCCTGCTTTCCATGTTTGTCAAGTTCTCCGTAGAGTTCGAAGAGACATTGTTCGAGCTCCGAAGCAAATGCATCCGCTTCGTTTTGCAGTCGTTGCTTGTCTTCGTCAGTGAGGTCCTCCGCCTTCAAATCGACCTTGTTGCCGGATCCGTCGTCGGCCTCTGCGTGGGGATACCTAAGAAAAACCGGACGAAACATGTCACGGAGTTTTCCAAGACAGTAATTTCTGGCCGGGTCAACGTCTATGGAGACAGGGGCGTCCGAGGACTTCTTGCGTTTGGGTTCCCGCGCCTGATGGGAGATGCCCGATTTGCGTTTGCGATGGCTAGTAGTGGCAGGCGACGCTGTCCTTTCCTCTGAAAACGAGGTGCTAAACTTGTGAGTACCTGTATCCTGGTCGGAATGATCAGAGTCCGATGCATAAGCTGCGTGGCGCGTCCGACGCTATAGGCGTCGTGCATAAGCGGGCAAGTCTCACACAAGAACAGAAGAGTACACACATTAGCAGACCGCTTCCCTATTGCTGCTTCCGGCTCTGCCACGTACTCGTCTTCGCTATCAAGGTCCTCCTCCGATTCCGAAGGTGATAATGCGGGGGGTGGCGTTGGAAGCTGTGGAGTCGCATTGGAGCCGTTGTCGTCATGCAGGACATTGATAACGTCCGAATGGGCTTCTGGGCCTTCCCACTGCACTGCAGACGGTTGGACTGGTCAGCACACGTCGCCAAAGAAAGCCACGATGAAAGCGGGCAAAGAACGAAAGAACGAAAACGATCTGAGGCGACCATGACTGAAGGTATGTGCCCAGCACAACGGGCACTTAGTCTGGTCGTGGGCGTCGACGATTGTACAGGGCCCTCAAACTACTGAGGCTCATACCAGATCATCAGACTCAACAAGCATAGCTGCGCGCCAATAACGTGAAGCCTCTCAGCCTGTGAAGATGCAGAGCGCCGCGATTGGGCTGCAGACGCATGAACACGGCCGTTATGACGGCAACCATCATGCGAGGGACGGATGGTCTGGCAAAGAAAGCGCGAAAACGAGTGCCTTTGACGATGACGAATAGCGAACAAGTTGTAGGGGTACAGAACTCATATGCTCGATATACATTGTGCAGAGCGGGAATGCCGCGCGATGTCGTAAAAAGAACGATTGGGGACCGGTGACACTCACTGATCATGCGTCGACCGGTATTTTCGGTACAGATAGGACAGACATACACCTCTGAGGGGAGGAAAGGAAGATGAGAAAAAAAGACAAAAGCGACGAGAGAGGACGTACCAAGATCTTCAGCCTGCTCTACACTGAGCTTCACACATCGGAAATGAAACCTGGGGTTGCGCCTTGAAGAGATTGACGGGTAGCAGGGGAGGGGTACGCACCATTCGGAGCACACTGAGCAGCAGACCATGGGAGAGCCATCGTCGGGCTCGTTGCAGAGACAGTAGGTGTCGTTTTGTGTGTGCCTTGTGTCGGGTGTCGGCTTGGCTTGTGCCTTTGATCTGGTCCGTGCTGTGCGGGACTTGTTCTCCTTTTCAATGTCACTCACGGTGTCGTCTGACCTTGCTAATTTCTCTTTTGAGCGGGTTTGAAGTTCCTTGGACGCTGATTTTGTGCGCGAGCGGGCGGGCATGACGATGAGTGAGCAAGTCAAAAGGACAGGAGAAGTTGGAACTCCGACGTTTCCGTTGTGGCACTGCGGACGACACATGACGAGTCGCCCGGTGCGACCGTGCGTGTTGCCAACGGTGAGCTCAGCGCATACATGCAGCCACTGACTCCCCTTTGCGTGCGCCATGGTCCATTCGAATTGCAGGGAGGGTTGGATAGCCGTGGTGCCTAATGGGGAGAGCAAGGGACTGCCAGCGCGTGCGCCACTCGTGATCTCCATCGGTGGTCGGGTGCGGGATGTGGGAGGCTACACCTTATCGCTGGCCTCCATGCGTCATCACGCACGGCGAGTTCTCGTGTGTCACATTGCATTGACCCCGAGACGTCATAGGTCGCCGCTCACTCCACCTCCCACGGGCACTTCCCCTTTCCCCACGTTCCTGCCGTCCGGACCACCCTCGCGCTCTGACCTTCCCTGGGACCCACCCGTCCTCCAGCACCTCCCCCGACTCGTCCGCTTTCGCACCAGCTTGAAACCAGCACAGGATCGACCATCAAGGCATCATCCGGTGCGCTTTCATTTCCCTCAGGATCCCCGTCCCCTTCTTTGACCGCAATAATATGCTTTCCCGCCGGCCTCCTGTGTCCTTCCCCTTCTGTCTGACATGTGCCTTCTGCGATAGTCCACTGACCTCTCTCGTGTTCTATATCTCCCCCAGCCCGCTATTGCTGTGTGCACGTTCCCACCACCCACCCACTTCCCCGTCCGACCTCAGCCATCATCCCTTGCTTACTACATTCCTTAACGTTGCGCTGATCGTGGCGTACATGCGGTCCATGCATGGCACTTCTCGCCCCGTCTAACCCGACCAAACCACATCTTTTTACTCCCTTCCAGATGGCTTCCCAGCTGCGTAGCAATCTCAAATCGCAGCCTATCCCGTTCGTGCTTTCTTCGCGCGGTGTGGAGTCCTCCACCTCTACCTCTCACCCGTCAGCATACCATCACGCGCCCGAACCCTCACAGACGACATTCAGACAACGCATCCGATCCTCCCTTGAACACGGTTTCAAGACTGCAACGCGATCAAAGGCAAAGGCCTCATCCCCTGGTGATGACTTCGAAACCGTCTCTGTTAACGCAAAGGACAAAGTTAACCCATCGTCTGTTGACGTCGACAGAGTAGGCCACGACAATGACAAGGCCAAGTCGAGCATGTTCAAGCGGTTCGAATCCAAAGGAGTGCTTCGACGGGCTGGTCGTAACTCTATCACACCCTCTTCAACTCCGACCGTATCCTCCGCTGACCAGAGCAGGGTCAGTACGAAGCATGTAAACAATGCGGAGGGGCACGGTCAGCATCGCGTGCCCGGTTGGACGAGCTTCATCGCCCCTTCCTTGCGACAAGCCTCGGCGTCTTCGCCTGCCGTCCATCTTTCTTCGTATCCCACACCACACTCGAACTCTCAGCCCGTCGTGATCGTCAATCCAACATCGAATCCTGCGACTGGCTCTGCTGCGCGCGACCGCGCTTGTAGAAGCACTATGCAACCTACAGTCAGGGAAATTAGTGCGCCACAGCTGCTAACCCCTCGTCGAGAACATAGAAGTGGTTTAGGATCTCCAGAACGCAATGGGACAGCGTCTCCGCGACCTGGCAAATCCAAACCCTCTCCAATATTCACACCACCTCCATCCAGTGCTCGGTCTTCCATCGACACCCCACGAAGAAGCAATGATTTTCCGAGTCCACCCGAGTCTCCCAGTCCACAGCCAGGTGGAAGAGGCCGCTTAGGGATGGTGGCCAAACGACCAGGGGCCACCAGTGCAACGCATCTTCCTATGAGCAGCCCACCGTCATCTTCCACACCAGGCCGTGCAGCGAGTCCTGGTCGGCCTCAGACACCGACGAGGCGAGTAACTCCAACTTTCCATCGAGGTTTTGCTTCTGCCTCGGCCACCCACCTACCTCCGAGTCCCTCGATATCCCCCACGGTAAATAAACCATCGTCGGATGATACCCCTCGGCCATCGCTAGAGTCTGCAACCCGACTATCCATAGATAGCTCCCGAAGTTCATCGATAGAGATTTTTTATAGACCATCTACGGAAGCACCCAGACGGAGTTCTATGGACACTCAACGTCGTGTAACAGCGTCACCATCCCCCCGACCTACCTCCCCACTCTCTACCGCACGATCCCGCGCCGCTTCTCCAACTCGACGGTCATCGGGATATGTTTACAATCGCAACTTGAATGCATCCGTGGCCTCACTGAGTTCCCCTTCAACCCCCGAACAACGCGAACTGGTTCGCACTACGACCTCGTTGTTGTGTAAAGAGTTACGTAAGCCACCTCCGCACCTGTCACGTAGCGAGCATGCAAGAGAATGGGCCGAAGTGGAGGTCCGATTACAGCCATTGGTGCGGCTCGAGCGCATTTGGGGAAAGAGCGGAGCTCTCCCAGGCGCTAGCTCCAGTCAGATTGGCGTAACAGGTCTGGGTTCCTTGGCCATCAGCAATGCCGGAGAAGAGAGGGAAAGGAAGCTCTTCTGCGATGCGCTCAGGGATGGAGTGGTTCTATGCCAGTAAGTATATAATCACTGAGGGAGAGATGACAGCCTACGCCTTTTTATTTAGTCTGATGAACAAACATGTCCCTGGTGCGATTCCAAGAATCGACCCACGAGAAGACGGTTTCAGGCGCACCAGCAATATCACCAAATTCCTCGCAGCATGTTCTTCCCATGGAGTACCTTCTGATGATCTCTTTTACCGTGACGACCTTATCGAAGCCACTCCAGAGACCCTATGTCGCGTGGCAAGAACGATTATCTCCTTGATGCTATCTAATGCGCCGGTCGTAGACCGCAGCACAATAACGTCTGGTCAAGGTAACAGGGCCGTTGTGGACCCGGTGTCCAATAACATTATTTATTCCCAACCACCTCTCTCTCGTGCCGCTTCATCAACACCCAATCTAATACAACAACAATCAGTGTCTCCACTACGTAGTGCCGGTCGGAAACATTCGGCGCTGCCTGAACCGGTTCTTCCTCCGCTACGTTCAGATAGCCCTCAATCGGGAACCTCTTGCGGTACGGCACGCAACGTCGGCATACCGGTAGGGAGTGGTGATCCAGAAAGTGACGATGTTCCTCCCATCAAAATGACCACTTCGGCTCCTAAATCACCCCTGCAAACTCGCTCGAAATCAAAGCATAGCGATGACGGTGGCGGTAGCGTTCCGCCCGATTCCAACTCCCTCGACTTTCCAACACGCGAAACCCAATCCTCCGGTCCTGCACTGGGTGATTATGGTCACGATTTTCCGCTCAGACAGTCAAGAACATCGAGTAATATTACGGAAAATACTGCATACTCAAGTATCTTTGACATTCGTCGCAATAGTAGTGCCCAAAATAAGTTCGGCACTATCAGGACCGTCACCACCGAAGCCACGTCACTTGGTTCAGAAGTTCCATCTTTTACCAGGACAGAAGCTAGCTCTGTAGCCGCGTCCCTGGCAGAAGAGATGGCTAGGAGGCGCAGTGCCAGTGGGGATGGCCCCCGAACGAGAGATCGAAGACCCAGCGAACCCGCCACTCCCGACCTTGTTAGTCTGCTCGAAGAAGAGGAGAACAGCGCTTGTGGATCAAGCTCTCGTGAGACTGCTCGAGCCAGGTCCCTTGTAGGAGATCGCCAATGGGATCGTGAACCTGACCAAGTCCGTGTTCGACTCGGAAAAGGGAAGTGGCCCGACGACTTCATAGATGCCTTCCAAGCAAGTCCTCCCCGATCCATACCCGTCCAGGCAAAGACCAGCCGAGAGGAGTCATCCCCAAGCTGCAGTCCTTCGACAGCCCCTCCGTCGCGGAAACCAAACCTCGCTGGGATTTCTCGGCCCAGTGATGGCACCGAGCCAGTTCCATCCTCGCCACGTCGTGCTAACCACCGTCCCAGGCATAGTGTTGATCCCGTACTCATGCCAAAGGAATCTATCTTGCGTCGTGACGCTAGTCCTGATAGTCCTATCCCTAGTTCACCTGGTTCAAAAGTGATATTGCGCCGCCCAAGCACAAGAAATGGTGCCCGCCGCAATGGAATTTATGTACCACGCAGTAACTTGGACGATCCGGACAGAGAAGGCAGTTCATCTGCGGTACCGTTTCCCGGGGCGGTATCTGGGGAGCACAGCAACCGAGCATCACCTTCCCCCGACTCTCCGCAAAGTCCAGTTAACCATTTGGATGGCTCCCGCATACGCGGTCGACTCTACAGCGAGTTTGATGACCCGAAGGCTAGACAACGCAGCCGACCGAATTCTTACGACGAGCTTGGGAGGCAACGCCGTTCCAGGTATGGGAATATCGTCGACGCTGAGATACTAAATTAATGGAGATGCTAGTGATCTGCCGGGTCGCGAGTCGATGGATGGCAGCACGCCACGCCAGACAATTGTGGTTAAAGAAGACGGCAAGGCACCTGTCCGATTCGTGAGTTTGTGTTCGAACATGTCACTTGTGTGCACTGATCCGTCTTCGCCTCCAGCAACTCGGCAACTGTATTGGTCGGGGCCAATTCGGGATCGTCTACCGCGCCTTGAACCTGACTACGGGTCAGATGGTGGCTGTTAAGCGTATTCAACTGGAGGGCCTGAAAGAAGAGGAAGTGATGCAGCTAATGAAGGAAGTCGACTTGATGAAAAGTCTGTCGCACCCAGGCATCGTCAAGTATGAGGGCATGATGAGAGATGAGGAATTCTTGAACATCGTCCTCGAGTGAGGGGATCACATTTCAATTTGACGCTACTCATTACTGACTCCTGGTGGAGGTATGCAGAGAGCGGGTCACTCGGGCAGACCCTAAAGGCCTTTGGGAAGCTCAACGAACACCTCGTCGCCAGCTATGTCGTCAAGATTTTGGAGGGCTTGCACTATCTCCACAAATGCCAGGTCGTACACTGTGACCTCAAAGCCGCAAATATCCTCACGACGAAGACTGGCAACATCAAGCTATCGGATTTTGGTGTCTCTCTCAATTTGAGGGCGATGGAACGTGAACTTAACAACGTAGCTGGCACCCCCAACTGGATGGCTCCCGAGGTGATCGAACTCAAGGGGGCTTCTCCGAAATCAGACATCTGGTCCTTAGGATGTACTGTCATCGAACTTCTTACCGGCCGTCCTCCTTACGGAGAAATCGCGAACAGCATGACCGGTGCGTGTTGCTCTGTGCGTTGATCGCGAATTGAGATTGATTTGATCGACGACTGGACAGTTATGTTCCGAATCGTTGAAGATGTGATGCCACCCCTGCCGGAAGACTGTTCTGAGGCACTCCAAGACTTTTTGCAGCAATGCTTCCACAAGGACCCTCAGCAGCGCCCAGACGCAGAGAGGCTCTGTGAACACCCATGGCTGAAGATGAATTGGGATGCGCTCAAGGTAAGTCAACTTCCTAGCGGAGCAAGCGGCGTCAGTCATCTGTCCATCAGGAACTCCGTCCCCAAGATAGTATCCCTTTCCTCCGCCGCGTCAGTACCGACCTTCAAAAAATAGACATCACCAAGGTGCTCGCTAATATCGACTCGCCTATCAAGGAAGCACCACCATCCGAGCCTCCTGCAGGAGAAGAGCAAAGTGTTCCACAGCAGAGCCTCTTTGGACCCATCTCACCCCTCCCCGATGATACCCAGTTCTCACCTCGAGATCATACATTTGTGAAGACTGTTTTTGGGAAGCGTAAGCAACCATTACATCCGTGCTTAGCTTTAGTCAATGAACGTGTTGCAGCGATGATCTGCAGAGTGTGCCTTGAGAGCGTAAAGAAGAACGCTGTTATTTGCGACCGGTGCAGTCTCATAGCTCACTCAAAGTGTGCGCCGGATGCGGCACCAACTTGTGACCTTCGATCGCAGCTCCTGTTGTATGCGCACTTTGCGGAGAAGGGCAACGCCAACTTATTTCACCCCTCCCACGATGGCGCAAACGCACCCACGTCGATAATGGTGCCCTCTGAAGTTCCGTCTTCATGTCCAAACGCCGATGTCTCCTCGTCCACTCCTGCATCTGGCCAGTCGCTCCCTCCAAGGCCACCCGCTGCATTCAAAATCATCTCCGGTTTTGGACGTTCACGTTCATCTCTATCTGTCTCCCGTCCGTCTGGGTCCCCGCCACTGATTTCTGCAGCTCACGCGGAAGATAAAGCTCCAGAGCGGAAATTATCCAAGCTCAGGCCCAACGTCAGCTCGCATGAGAGACCGCAGTCTGAGTCCAGCAATAGTACGGGTCTGAAGAGCATAAAGACAATAGACAGCCATTCTAGTCGACAAGAACCGAGACGGCCGTTCTTCCCGGTCACGGAGCCTGATGCGGACTCTCCGCCTCGGACCAGTCAACGTCCCTCCGAGGGTGCACCCTCCAGAATCACATCGAATGGAGGATCTGCGTTCGAAAGGGAGGAGCAGGATGTCCCTGGAGCCTTGTCTGTGGAGGCTGACCGCCCGAAGAAACGAAACAGCGACAAGCACTCCAATTGTATGATCCAGTGATACTCCTTTACGACCATACGATTTGCGCCCTTCTCGCGTTGTGGCGCTTTCGAACGATCTTTCTGTGCAAGCATCTTTCACGATATTGTATAACCTGATAATGTAGTACGTGTCATTTTGGGCGAACACTTGGACAGTGCCGTGTGCTACCTTGGATTGACCATAACTTGCATACTCGTCTTGATCTGTATCAGATGTACGTAGGGTAGGACCATGATCTGTGCTGAGCACCTAAGCGGACGTTCCGGCGCGACTGACCTTTGACAGAGTGGGGTAAATTGTGAAGGCAAGTGACATTACTGCTGCTCACCTGTCCAAGATGACCCTGACTGGCGAGGTACAGTGCACCGGTATCGCCCCAAATCTGATAGCGGGCGATCTTGTCTTGGTCGTCAAATTCCAACACGTACGCGAACGTTTCATGCCAGCTTTCGCCGGTGGCGATCCAAGTGAACGTGGCCATGCCCTTGGCGGATACCTTGCTGACCTCGTCGTCGATGATGTATTCTGAGAAGCGCATACCCTCGTAGGTGATGAGGGCGGCGACGGTATCAAAGTAGCGCCGCACGCCGCCATGGCCTCTGAATGGGCTGCCCAGAAAGGGGGCGAACTGGGGCAAACCGTGTTCGAGCACCTCGCACGTCGGCGCGGTGGAAAAATGTGTGAGAAGGGTGTCTACGGTCTGCTTGTGTGCAAAGTCGTCGCAGAAGCGATGGGCAGCGTCGGAGAGCTGCTGTCGCCGGGTCGAAGACATGATTGATTGTTGATGGCAAAGGGCACGAGGCTAGTGGCGTCTCTTTTCGGGTTGGATCAAAATTGAGGCTTGCTTGTCCCCGAGACGAGTACCTAACGTACGCACCGTGAGTCTCCCCGCCGCTTGGTCGCGCAGGGGTCTCACGGCCGTAGATACCCCTCCATGGACGACCATGATTCCCGCCGCATCGATCCACAGGCAAAGCGCATGCTATCTCGTGCCGCTCAGTACGACGCTCAGATCAAAGACCTCGACGTAAGCCCATCCCTCATTGCCGCCTATGTTCAATTCCATCCCTTCCTCTTTAGAGCAAGCTACGAGAGCACTTGGGTAACTTCAGAGCAATCGAATCGTCGATCAAGGGTGCACTGGCAGAGCTCAACGTGTGTGACGCTTTGTTGCCATGTCGCTTTCCCGTTCGTTTACCTCTTTCCTCCAAAATGGCAGAGGAACATACAGCTGGCAGACCAGGCTTTGAACTCGGACATACCCAAACTACGGGATGAGCTACAACATTCGTTGGTCATCCTTCAGGATCTCTCCACGAAGCTACCCCGCATCCGCTCTCGCGTCGCCAACATTCGTCATGCGTACGATTCTGGTCGGATAAAAGTGAGTCGTCGTCTGATCCGACGCTCGAGCACACTTAGTCGAAGAAATACCTCTAGGCCCAGGAACTCGTGAGTAGTTTGATGTGGCTGAACACGGACTTTCGTGAACGGTGGAGACTCATCATATTCACGTCTTCCGCGCCAGTATCCTGGCGATGGAAAGCGTTGATGCGGATCTCATTCGCCGTTCTGATGGTGACTTTTTTGTGGATCGCTTGGGTCGCTATGAGTGGTGCCTACCGGGCACATCGGCAACGGCTGGTCTGGGGAGAGAGATTAATGTCATGATTGCACAGCCGTACTCTTGGCTGCCTGCACCATCGCGGTTGCTTCTGCTTCCATTTCTCGTGATAGCTCACTGGACCGTGGACACTCCAAGTGATGTTGCACTACACCCATATCAGTTATCGCCAGTACCCTGCTCCGTCTCGCCGTCCAAGGCGTGGTGCCTTACAATACGGCTATGTAAAGGTATATGTATTCGTTCTGTATTATGGAACCAAAAGTCGATCGAGTGTAGCGTGTGGGTTCGACCTAGTGTTCGACCTCATGATTTTTTACGTTGGCCTCCGAACCCAGAACAAGTAATTGCACTCTGCTGCACCCCAAGGAGTCGCGCCACGGGACATCAGTTGCCAATTACCGCTCCAAGGCACGTAGATGAGGCCTCGCACTTCGGCCTCCGTGCGCGTGGGGAGGCCATGCTCGTACGTGCGCGTGATCCACCGCTTTCCAGAGGACTCTGAGTTCGGAGACGGTGAAGAAAACTGTGAGAAGAACGACACGAGTTCCGAAGAGTTGATGAACTTGGAGTACGTGTGCGTCCCAACGGTGACCCAGCGCAGGACGTGCTCCGCTGCCAGGATGGTCAACAAGTAAGAGAGGGGCGTGCGAGCAATAGTCGACAGGAAGAGGTGGCCACCGGGCTGCACAGACCCGGAGGTCAGAACGTTCGATGCGTCGTGCGCGCAAAGGTACGTACTTTGACGAGCTCTGCGCAGGCGGAGAGAAAACCAGCAGGGTTGTCGACGTGCTCGAGGACCTCCATCGAGCACACCACGTCGAACCGCTTTGACTCCTTGACGAGTTCCTCGGCGGACATGTTGCGGTATATCAGCCTCCCAGTCGAGATGGACGAATTCAGTTCAGGATCAGCGCGCGCATGCGCAGAGGCAATACCGATGTTCGATTCCGAGGCATCGATGCCCAGCGTTCGTGCACCCATCCGTGCCAAGCTCTGCATCGACATTCAGGTGCTCTGCCGTGCATAAGTGGGCAGGCGCGACTTCACCTCGGAGAGCAATCCACCACCGCACCCGACGTCGAGGACGTCGAGACCCCCGAGGACATCCCGTCTCTGCTCCATGCTGCGTCCTATATCCTCACCATTTTCCTCGCGGGTGATTTCGATCAGTTTTTCGCGGATGTACTGTACTCTGGGTGGGTTCATGCGATGCAGCAATGCGAATTCGCCATGCTCGTCCCACCAAAGGGAAGAGAGGCGAGAAAAGTGCGCAATTTCGTCTGCGTTGACGCTGGACGCGGTGGACGCGGTCTGGAGTGGCCTGCACTGTGAGCAGCGAGTTGCCCGACGCAATGCGGTGGAGAACATGCAAAGGACAAGTACGGTGCGCTGTACAAATAATAATGCGAATATGCTACTGCTCACGACTCGCCGTCCTTGACGAATATCCATTTATCCCCAACCCGCCGCATTCGTCCACCGCTCCGAGATTCGTACGACTCTCCGTATTCATCCTGGCCATCGTGGTCTCCGTTCAGCACAACCGCATCGGATTGCTCCGCCACATTTCCATACTCTCCTCCTCGCCACCCACCGCCGTACCGTGTTCCGTGTTCTTCCCAGTTTCCCTGTCTCCACTGACCCCCCTGCGCGCCACCGTTCGTCATCCTAGTAGCAGCCATGCTCTCAGTCATCACGAACTGCATCAGTTCCTCTTGTGACGGCGGATATCTATAACTCGTCTGCCACATGTGTCCCAGCGCTTCCCACGATGACGGAGCGGTAGCATCAAACGCGCTGATGTCAAATTGGTCAAGACCAGGTTGCTGCTGCGTCGCTGGGCCCGGGGTAGGCGTTTCAGTACCCTGCGCAGATGTACTTGCAGCTACCAATGGCAACGGATCAGGTACAGGTATATGAGTATCTGCTGCGACCCCAGCGGCTGGATCTACGGACGAGTCCATCGGAGCCAGTGCCTGCGTGTCTTCGGCCGACGTTGATCTAGAGGGCGAGGCCGACGACGGCCTGATGTCCCGTCCAAACTCGTCCTTGTCATGCATGCTGGCAGGGGGCGTAGATAATCCAGATTGATGACCCGGGTCTTGGTCATGCAAAGGGCGGTGGGGTGGACTGCGTGGCCGCACGTTTCGCTGTTCTTCGTGTCTGCGCGGGCTGCGCGAGCGGCTGCGTCTCGGACGCAGAGATGGGTTCCAGTCCCGTTCACGAGGTCTGAAGCGATCATGATTGTGGTGATGGTGATCATCCCACCGGCCGCGGCCACGAAAGCCACCGCGAGCACCACCACGCATATATCGCCCATCGCGAAGATCGCGTTGATCTCGCGCACGGTCCGGGTAGCCTTTGCGGGTGTATCGTGTATCCCCTGGAGCGTCAAATCGTCCTGTTTGGGGTGGCCGCGAAGAGGAATACGACGGCTCCGGAGCAGAAATTGAGACCGGGGGAGAGTCTGTGTCTGCGGGCGGTGGTGTCTGTCCTGGAGGGGGTGTTGGGGAACCACTCGCAAGTTTGGCAGGCAGGGCCAGCTGCTGCAGGAGTGCCAACTGAAGCTGTCGGTCCATGTTTGGCTGTGTTTGGCTAATGTAGACCCAAGCTCAACAGCCAGACATGAGCGGTCATGGACGGAACGGCGTACCTGGGGGTTTGGCCTTGTCCCTGGGCCTGAGCTGCCTGGCCCAGCAAGGCAAGCAGTGTTGCCTGCACATCGGAGACCTGCGGGGCCGATTGAGAGGTCGCGGCCTCTTCCATCGTAGCGGGTGGATTGGTGGGCCGTGTGGGGTTTACAGCGTTCTCTGACGGAAAGGCAAACCAATGGCGTTTCAGTTGATACTCTCATTTCATTGGAAGCAAGAACGCAAGCAAAAATAGCTAGGATTACACAGATAGAAGAAGTACTTAGCGGCCACATGTTTTGGTTCTGATAAGCACCTTTTCGTACGTCCGACAAGATATCCCTCAGTCGTGTTAGCACCGTCGAGGGAAAGGTGTTCGATTTGACCCATATGTCAAGAACTTTCTTCGTCTTTTCCTGTAGTTAGAGTCAAGTAAGATGTTGTACTTTGTCAACTACCCCTTCGTAGAGGTGGTGGAAGTGGTCATGTAAGCAAGATAACGGTCCACGGACGACGGGATTGCGGTGAAAACGCAAACCCCAGCCAGAGACCGAAGGGAAAATGCTCATTTTCGCGGAAGAGCATGCTTCAATAACTGACCTTTGCTTCCGAGTTATCCAAGGAGACCATATCCCGGAAAAGTCCGTCCAAGACGCCTGCCATCTTGAGGAGAAACGTCGCAGCACTCCCCTTTGCGGGGTTGACATCACCCGTTACACCACATTTGCTCGTTAAACTCCTAGCAGCACGGGCCAACGCGTCAAAGGCATACAGGCTAGACACTTTGGCGGAACTCGGCAACGAATTGTGGGTTCGGTAGAGAATCGCGACAAGCTTCGTGTCATCCTAAAACACAGGTCGCCTTAGACTTTTTCCGACGCTGGAAATTAGGCACATGCATACCTCGAGCGATTTCATGGCGATTTCCGTCAACCTGTTCATTTTTGAAGCAGACAGCCGTTTTGCACCGACGACCTCTTTGAGGGTATTTTCGAAATCCTAGAATCTTGGCGATTAGACACGAGAGGACGAAGGGCTCACACGGACCTCGAGAGCAGCCATGTTTCGGGCTCGCGCATGGGAGTATTGTGAGGACGACGGGTTCAAGTGGACGACCAAGTGGCGTACACCGTGTTTGGTTGTGTTGTGTCACCCAGTCCCTCTGCCGGGTGGCTGAGCCAGTGGACCCTACCTCGATGTCGACCAGGGCAAAGGTGACCTTGGCTGTTTCATGTGCTGTCTCTGCATTCATCATATGGGGCGTTCATTACCAGCAGACAAAAGAGCGCGAGGTATGTGTCGTGCTCTCCTTACCATGAACGCGTCTTCTTATGATGCATAGGATATGTTCCAGGGAGTATTGCGCGATGACGAGCGGAGAAGAGAAAAGATGCGGCAAAGGCAACAAGAATTCGAAGAGTCGCGACGCAAGCGGGAAATATATGAACGCACGCAAACTGTTGTCTCGGGTAACCAGAGTTGATGTTAGTGTGGTAGGTCCACGGAAGTGCAAGGTCGGTCATCATATCAATTTGCACTCGGAATGTACCAGCTCAATCAATGATGGTGTCATTAGTGTAGAAGACTCGTTTTTAATTATTCACCCCACAATACCCAACATAGCTAGTGCTTTCGATAGACAGCAAACAAGGTAGCTTCAAATAGTCGGGTTATACCCACAATCTGCTATAGTGCGTGACCATCTCGAGTTTACCAACATTGTAGCTCATATCGACAAAGAGGCAAGGCGATTCTTTGACCGCGATATCAAGACATAAATCTCTCGCTCGTTGCAATAAGGGCAACAAGTCCACTCACTCTGTCAAGTTCGTCACCACCTCCGCAGAGTCGCCTCTACGAGAAAAGGAATTGATAGGGGAAGCCTTTGCCATTTGCCAGCTCGTGAATGGGCTGTGGCCACGTGATAATGACCATCCAATGAGAGCCTCGGCGACTCCACAATTTTTTTGCGTGTATCGCCCCGAATAACATTTAGGTTGTTACCACTCAAATCGCTGATAGCCGTGGACATTCCTGAGGGGTGAGCGGTGGCTGGAAGTCAGAGGTGTGTTCAATTTCTTGTAGCAAATAATCCGCTCATTGCTTCGATCAAAGGCGAAACGATGCATTCAGTCTTTTTCATGGATGAGATCCTCTGACTCATATTCGAAGGTTTAGTAGTCACTGATTTACTGCAGCGATTTGAACCGATGACGCAAGATATGGCATTTACGACCTTCCATTCATATGTTATTCGTGTCAGACACATCGTACACCGACATCGCTGACCCGACCCGGCAAGTTTCCTGTGCACCTTTATAATCAATTGACTAGCCTTGGGGTCCGCTCGCATCGAGAGCAGAGCCTGGGGAAGTTACTTTGCGTATGTGCCCGGCTCCTCGGCTTCGGGCTCTCGCACTCCAAGTCGGTTACATCAAATCTAGCTTAACCTCGACGAACATGCATGATACGATACTACTTTTGAAAGGTTGTCCTTCGTTAGAGCGACTATCTGTTAGAAGACATTCGTCAGAATACCTTCACACGCCTCTCAGTCGTCTCACAGTCTTGCGCTCATCGTCGTTGCATCTCTCGTCCTTGACAGAGCAAGTCCTTCATGACGGTGTCTGTCCTCCCTTTCTTGGTGGATCTTGATGGTCACGCAAATCGCTTATCTTTGTCGACCGCAATAGCGCGCACCTTGGTAGCCCTCTCTTTCCTGCTCTGGAGAAGCTAAAGATCCGCGCTCAGCCAACACTAATAGCGTCGGCTTGAACAGCTACCTCCGGGTAAGCTTCGTTCTCTCCACATAGGCCCTATTGGTCCTGGCCCAGCATCAGCATTCGATGGTCTGTTCAGAGCCATGTCCACCTTGCCGCTCCATGACTCTCTTGAACATGCGATCTCCGCTGACAATTCTGTGGATGTATCTGGATACTTCCCGGACAAATTTTTCACTCCAGACCACTTGCGACCGCTTTCCAAATTACCCTTTCGATCTTCTGCACTCGACTCTCCGTTGCCAACCGACCTATCGGGTCCCGCGATCGAGATGACAACATGATGGCAACACCTCAACCGCTCCAACTTGGTGCGCGCACCGCCCTCGAGAATGCAGATATAACCTGGGCCCCAAAGACTTCGCTGACGAGTTTCTCTGCGTTGGCAACAAGGTGCAAGCACCTCAAGAGCCTCGTCATCACTCCGGATGCGGATTCCCGTTCGCTTCTAGACCTGGGTGCAGGATTGTTCGGGTCTCATCCTCTTGTCGATCAACTCCCGTTCTCGACCTGACGTTCCTTCGCCTTCGGCGACGCTTTCTAGGCTGTTCCCGTCCTTGATGGATGTGACGCCAGGATTTGTCGGCGAACATGAAGATGCTTGGGGTGCCGTCCAAGCCACTCTTTCGAATCCTGTCCATAGCTTGCAGGTATATGTAGATAAGACCATTACAATAGACTCCTAGACCGCCTAGACATAGACATGGACCAATGAACCGAGATGTATTCCAGACTACGCACATATGTCGTTTGTGTGGCTGCTTGATCGATACTCGATGTGTGCTCATCAGTCGCATTCGGTCTTAGGCATACAACATGTGAAGGTAACAATCTAGTCTACACTACGGGCGGCTTGGTGCCAGGAGCGAAAGTGTAGGTCAGACCGCACTTGCCACAGTACTGGCGGTCTTCGTGGAAGGCCATCTGCAGGCCCAAAGATGTAAAACAAATGTGGAAGAAAGAGCATTTCAAGACGTACAAAGACACCCGCCCCACATTCGGCACTGGGGCACTCGCGGCGGAGACGCTTGATCTTGCCGTCCGAGTCCACTTTGTAGTATTTGAGGATGGACATTTTGACCTTCTTACGTTTGTGCTTGATCTTCTTCGGGGTCTACATCGCCACACGTGTCAGCACCAAAACGGAGCCACAGGGACTAGACGTGGCTGACGTTGTAGGTCTTCTTCTTGCGCTTCTTGGCACCACCACGAAGACGGAGCACCAGGTGAAGCGTAGACTCTTTCTGGATGTTGTAGTCGCTAAGAGTGCGACCGTCTTCGAGTTGCTTGCCGGCAAATATCAGACGCTGCTGATCGGGAGGGATACTATCCAACCGTCAATCTTGAGATAATTAGATAGGTAGAGGGGGCGATCGACGTACCCTTCCTTGTCTTGAATCTTCGCTTTGACATTATCGATGGTGTCAGAGGACTCGACCTCGAGGGTGATGGTCTTGCCCGTGAGGCTACATTCGTTGGTCAACTCATACGGTTGACGACAATGGAGAACGGTGAACCTACGTCTTCACGAAAATTTGCATCTTTTCGGATGCCTTTGCCTGTCCAACGAACTAAACGGTGGAGTCGTCGACAAAAGCAAGAGCCGCTGTTGTAGTCAGGAAGAAAGTCATCCGCTTCGCGCGTCCAAACCTTAATCTTCTGTTGATGGTCCGTGCGTGGTAAATGCAACTACCACAATGAGCGTGACTAATATATGATTATGTAACGGAGCTGCCGCGTCGCGTCGCGTCAATCGTTCTTGTCGACCTCGGCGAGTGTTATCATGGATAGCGATGTCGACATGGACGTGGATAATATTACCCCTTCCGAATCGAAAGGCAAGGAAAAGGTTTGTGCTGATGGCGATACATTACCTTGGTATGCCCTCGTTCGCCGCGTGTTTGTCTTGTTATATACCATCCTCAGGGTAGAAAAATACCGACCAGTCACGTTGAGCGATGTCGTTTCTCACAAGGACATCACTACCACAAGTGAGTTTCGTATAGGAGTCTTTTTTAAAGTGACTCACACTTGACTGCAGTCGAGAGGTTCATCGAGAAGAACAGACTGCCACACTTGCTCTTCTATGGGCCTCCAGGAACTGGAAAGACATCAACCATATTGGCTGTTGCAAGGCGAATATTTGGCGCCGAGTATAGAAAGCAGATCCTTGAGGTGGGCGCGTCTTCGAGCGGATTGCCCATAGCGTTCTGAGATCACATTAGCTCAACGCTTCAGACGACCGAGGGATTGATGTCGTACGCGAACAAATCAAACAATTCGCCGAAACACGAATGCTGTTCTCAAAGGGCTACAAGCTTATCATTCTCGATGAAGCAGACATGATGACGCAAGCAGCGCAGGCAGCTCTCCGTCGTGTCATTGAGCAATACACAAAAAACGTTCGTTTCTGCATCATTTGTAATTACGTGAACAAGATTGCGCCTGCGATTCAAAGTCGATGTACAAGGTTCCGGTTCTCTCCTCTACCCATGGTGGAGGTTGAGAAAAGAGTGGACATTGTCGTACAGGCGGAAGGGTGAGTGCCCAGGAATGTGAGCTTCCACACATGCTCATCTAAGAGTATGTCAGCGTGAAATTAACCCCTGACGGAAAGCAGGCGCTTCTTAAGCTTTCCAAGGGCGACATGCGAAGAGCACTAAACGTCCTTCAGGCATGTCATGCTGCCTACGACACAATAGGGGAGACGGAAGTCTACAGTTGCACTGGGAGCCCACATCCATCGGACATTGAGACAATAGTCAACTCGATGCTCTCAGATGAATTCACGACGTCGATTCAAAGTACGTTGCCTGCCATCGACGTAATGGGAACTCATGCGCTTTGTCACAGTGATAGCGGCGTTGAAGACCGAGCGAGGACTTGCGCTGCAAGACTTACTTTCTGGCACGTACGAGTATGTCGAAACAATCGATTTCAAGCCTCACGCCCGAGTGTACCTGTTGGACTTCATTGCAACCATAGAGTGAGTAACGACAATGACATCTGACTCCTAACGAAATTTCCTTTTTCCTTTTCCTTTAGACACAGGCTATCAACCGGCGCCAGCGAGAAGATTCAGTTATCGGCTCTGCTAGGTGCCTTCAAGAACACCGTTGAATTACAATCCAAGTGACCAGAACAGTGGAGGCCTCCGCTACATCTGAATCACAGAATAGTTCTTGGAGTGGCAGTTACCATTGTCCACAAACCGAAGTACTCGATTCCAATACCCAGAATTGAACCGATACTACTGCAACTGCTGTCAGTCTACAAGGACGCGCGTCCCATTGATGTCTCCAATTCCTCCACCCCATCCGACTGGCTCACGCAAGGGGACGGTTCCGAGCGTAACGCAAAATCTAAGAACCAATCCTTACTCATGTAATTCCGAATGCTGAGTTGGATTTTGGTTTAAAGCTTTTCTCGGTACGGCGAAGTGTACTCACCCATCAGGCAACAATACAACAACATTCATGCCTTTTGTCTCGGCAAATTTGCGTCCTTGCTCAGATTTCAACCAGGCTAGAGCACCGCTAAGTACGCTACCACTGCTGCCACCAACAAGGAGTCCTTCCTTTTTCATGAGGCGTTGGACGCATTTAAAGGCGTCTTCGTCGGTTGTCTTTTGCCACGTGTCAACATCGCCTGGATGCCTGGATAGGACTTTTGGAATAAAGTCATAGCCAATGCCCTCGACGACATAGGGTTCGCCAACGCCGCGATCATTGAGAGTATCGGGAAACGCGAGAATGCTGCCAACCTACACACCACACGTCAGCGACTACAATGTGCGTGGTGATGAATGAGACGGACTGGATCAACCCCAACAACAACGCAGTCAGGATTGTGGGTTTTCTTCAACGCGCGAGAAATTCCAGTGACGGTGCCTCCGGTACCTGCGCCGGCTATGAAAGCATCGACCTTCATGGACGATGGTCTGGATGAAGTAGATGGGGTGGAAGCGATTGCCTCGATGATCTCTGGCCCGGTCGTGTATTCATGGGCCAGAGGGTTGTTGGGCTGTTGACCATAAGGACTCACTCGAGGCCGGCGAGCAGCGATACGTACATTACGGTACTGATCCAGAATGACTGCATGCGGTATCTCACGCTGGAGCCTCTGTGCCACACCTGCGATCGTCGGGGAATTCAGCGAGGAGGGGTGGAGAGAGATGCGGTGGGAATTCTACCTATATGGCTATTCGGCGAATCCCAAGGTTCGCTATCAGAGGTGCGAATGACCTGGGCCCCAAGTGCCCGAAGCAGGGCTTCCTTTTCTCGCGACATCTTATTAGGCATAGTGATGATGACCGAATATCCCTTATCTGCCGTATTCAGCAACCGTTTGATGAGGAAACGATTGGTTGTACCTTGACCGCACACGCCATGGCGAGACCGATACCTGTTGGCCCCGCTCGTGTCAGATAAGGCTGCATGCAGGATGGATCGGACAGACCTGTGTTGCCAGAGGTTGGTTCGACGACGACGCTTTGACCGGGAACGAGTGTGCCTTGGTTCTCCGCGGCGAGCACCATGGCCTTTGCGATTCTGTCCTTGACCGAGCCGCCCACGGAGAGGCATTCCAGTTTGCCCACTGTGGAAAAAAAGGAGGTCCCATGATAGGCCCCGAACAGCGAGCGAGATGGCATACACAGGTTACATGTCAGACCCTCCTCGGCGGCAATCTTGTCTAGTCGGACGAGGGGCGTGTTACCCACGGCGTCGAGGGCGTTGTCGAGGATGTGGCGATAAGACATGAGCGAGTCAAGTGGACGCTTAAGCCAAGAGCTGGTTGCGGATCGGATCTCGTCTATTATACATCAAATACATCGTGATGCTACGTTGATTACTGCTCAGTTCTTCAACATATCCAGGTAGAGTGGCCACGGTTTTCCCATCCACGTAGCCAGCTCCGCGTGGTCCTTGTATGGGTTGCCGGTGTGAGGGTGGACGAGGACGCTGGGATGGGATGGCGTTAGCACTCGTTCCTGGTGGTATCGGCGGAGACACGTACTCGCAGGGGCCACGGTTCACGACGAGCCAGGAAAAGAGCGCTCCTGTTTGATGCGGGGTGAGCGTGACGACCTGGAACATGGACGTTGGGTGTGGCCCTGTTCAACGAATCAGACGGTAGACGATGCCATCACGACGGTCGACTCGCCGACCGGTCTGTCCACGAGATTGCCGAGGTGAAGCTATCGATGTGGATAAGCAGGAGAGTGGAAGACGGACGGTAAAGGCGGTTACCTCTGGAAACTCGCGCCCGACGCGCGCGTGAAGTTGCCTTGCATGCTGCGCTTGTTCAGGGGAACTGGATATCCAATATACTATATACGACCGTCAGAACGTGTCAGCATGGGATGCTCCAGGTGGACTTGCCATGGAAGTCAAAGCCAGACGACCGTATGGGAGCGGGGAACTCGTGGTAGGCAGAAGAGAGGCGAGCGTTGGAAGACATTGCGACGGAGGACGGATAGCAGGCCTGGCGTTAAATACACCATCGAGGACGAGATTTGTCACTGGCTGTGGGTAACGGTGCTGACAGAGCGTTGACAGGTTGACCGTCTCATCGGACATCGCAGCGAGCTCGAGCGGGCCTTGCTGGCATCTTGCCGACGTAATACCCACCCACTTTTTTTTTTTGGCTGCGCTCGCCGACAATGCGGCCTTTGCACTCGCCCTCTTGGCTGTCCCGACATCAAGCGGATCTGCCGTCTTTGGACGCCCATCATACCCCTCCTTCCCCCACCCTCGCCTCCGCTCGCCCCGCCCCAAAAGCGCCCTCCCTCAAGAACTCGACGCTCAAGACTCTCTTCCACCGCAAACCACCGCCTTCGTCTCCTTCCACGCTCTCCCTTCAGTCCTCCGATTCCTTGCTCGACATCGCCGACAATCTCGATCACCATCCTTACGCGCCCATGCCTCCCCCACCCCTCCCCGTCGTCTCAAATCACGATACCCTCGACGACGAACAGGAATGTCCCGTCTGTCTCGAGCCCCTCAGTTTCAGCTTCAGGTTGCCAGGGGAAAAACCGCATGTCGTCCCAGAATGCGGCCACTCTCTCCACGAAGTACGTCCCCCGACCTACCACTTCTCGTTCTCCGTCATATCTACTTCCTCTAGGCCTGCTTCACTGCTGTTTATGGCCCTCCCCCCAGCCAATCTCGGTCCGCCATCCCCCGCAAGTCAAACTTGGGCGTATGCGGCGTATGCAGGCGTCCCATGAAGGTGGGCGATGGCGACAACAGCAAAACTAACAGTCAGTGTTTCCGTCCATCCGCACCACCACAACAGCCTTCATCTTATATCCACAGAACTGGCCGCCCTTACTGGCATGGGTGACCCCCACGCCCCCATAGTTTATCCCGGCCGCGATACACCAACCTCACGAAACCGCCGCCCTCCAGGCACGACAACACCATACAATCCCATGGACGATGACCCAACCGATCATGCCGTCTCTGTAAAATCAACCCCCAGCGATTCCCACTATATCATCGCACCTTCTATTCAGGTCCGACCCGAATTCTCGTCCATCGTCAGGTCTGGGGATGCATCCCAACCCCTCACTTGTATCGTTGTCATCGAACTCGCCGCAAGGCGTAACTCCTCCCATATAACCGGACCAGCCGTATCAGAGCCATATTCCCTTCGAAACACCTCGGCACACACGCGACAAGACACCGACATAGCATACAAAGGACCAGAACAACAGTCCCCGCAGTCTGATGGATGGGTTCCTCAATACAATGCTATCGATACCGAGTCCACCCTGTATGCACCGTCACAGACTCATGAAGACGACTCCCCTTTCAGCGCGATCGTTGAAGATCTCAGAAATCGAATCATCGATTGGAAGGGTCATGCACTGTCGGGACTTGGCCCTTTGCACATGTACGATCTACTGTCCGTCCGCCGCGATGCACTCGTTCGGGAATTCTTCGTCTATTTGTTCAAGGAAGCTATTATCTGCGTAGTAGAGGAAAAGAAACGTTCTCTCGGCCGTTTCTTATCATCTCCTGCATTTAACGACGCGTCGACTGCTACCTCTACCTCGAGCAACCAGTCGAGAGGAGTTCTCAGGCTCAAGGGGCGTATCTACGTGCGACACATCAAGCGGATCATTGCTAGCGCAACCGGAGATCTCAGTCTCACGATCGAAATGGAAGATGAACGCTTGGATTCCTTCATTCTTGTCTTCAAAGATCGTTCCTCCCTCGAGTCATGGAGAACCCAGATCCAGGCCCTCGTTACCTCTTTCCAACAACAAGCAAGCCATTCTCCTCCTGCGTTAGGTCGTGGTTTGGACATCGAGGAAACTGGTGGTAGCTCAGAAAAGGCAACTCGTATGCTGAGCGGTAGCACGGCTTCCACCACGCCGAGCACTGTGGACAGTCTTCTCCAGCCATCTTCGCGGTCTACCTTATCGTCAACCACATCCCAAGGCTCTGTCCGTCAGCGGTCAATGCAAAACAAACTACAGACTTTGAGCGAGGAGGATGCAATGCTGCACTATAACACCCGACCTTCTGGCGTTGTAACACCGCATGTATCGTCAGGACCATCCAATTCACTCGCGCCTCTCCCTCACCCACCTCTTGACTTGATCCTCATCATTTCCTTGCCCCCTCCAAATTCACCTCGCAGCACTGCAGATCTCAAAATACGTGTCATCAAAACGTCACTCGACTTCATCCTTGCTTCTCTTGGAAGCAAAGACCGGTTGAGCTTGGTGACCTTTGAGGTAGGGCAAGGAGGGCGAGTGCGGAAAACACCATACCTCTGCCCAGGGCGGACGCATAGCAGAAACAGGTTGCAAAAATTCATCGACGAAATCGGAGGTTCGGAGAGCAGTCAGATCATGGAGGACGAGTTTTTGGTCAGAGCTTCCAAAGATGAAAAGACCGACGTGGTCACTGCGGTGAATCATGGTTAGCGATGCCGTCGATCTACTGAACAACGACTTGCTGATGCCACATAGGCCTTGACGTCGTATTGCAACGCAAGTCACGCAATCCCGTCTCGGGAATGATACTCGTCAGCGACGCTGCAGATAGCACAAGACGTGCTCAAATGGACCTGGTGCTTGCTCGCGCCGAGGCCGCCAACATGCCTATTCATTCGTTTGGATATGGTCGCTCGCATGACCCTGCCTCGCTCTGGCTTATGTCGAACCACACCAGTGGGACATATACGTTCGTCAAGGATTGGTATGATCTTCGGGCATGTCTTGCTGGTTGCGTGGGCGGTATGATGTCAATCGGCTTGCTCAACATGAAACTCCACATGAAGATCATCGATGGGCAACGCTTCCGCATTCGGAAGGTCTCCGGCGGTCCTTCCTCAATTCTGTCCAGTGACGGTCACAACGTTGACATCGACGTTGGTGAGCTGCGGTACGGAGAATGCAAAGAGATGCTCATTGAGTGCGAACTCGACAATACCGAGAGCCGTCGTACAGCAGCCGGTCAAAACAGTAGCCGGACACTCAATGCGACCGATCAGTTCGTGCAGTCCATGGGCCTTGACTCGTTAACTATCGAAGATTCCCCCAATCTCGTGGATGGCATGATGGATCGAATGATCGATGAGGTGCCTGTTTTTGAGGTGGATGGATCTTTCTATGATCCAGCCGCAACTAAGCAGGTGTCTCGACTTGCACATCCCGTGCTGTTGACTATCACACTCCTGCCTATGGCAACACCTGGCTCGTCTAAATTTCCAAAACCCTCAGATCCTGTTATTGTACGGCGCCGCATGGAATTGCTTGCATCCGACATGATCACCCGTGCGCTTGTCTTGGTCTCGAGGAAAAACTTCCCACAAGCACAGAAAATCATGAATGAGACGAAACGTATTCTCCATACAGTCCTTCAAAACGTCTCCAAGACTCTGCCGACACCCAACAACGACGGTTCTACAATACGGAACCGGAAAGAAATCTTGATTCTCGCGGCAGTCCGTGCGATGCAATCTATCCTTCAAGACCTCCAGATTTTATCGGAGGCGCTGGAGGAAAATGTTGAGCTGTTCGCCCACGATCAACGGAACTTTGGCGCGCAGCAGGTTAGCATGGCGTTCTTTGCCTCGAAAACGAGATCTAACCCACTGCCGTAGGCCATGATATTGCGTGACCAGAAGAGCTGGAGCAACCGTAGCGCTACCGAGCGCCTGTTTTGGACCATGGATAATTCAATCGAGCTAGTCTCTCGAAGCACCGACTGGGTGGCGCGGGACTAACCAGTCACCCTTTCACTCCCCTGTTGTCTCATCTGTTCCCGATGCTTGCTTTCTCGCTCTTTTGGCGATCGTGTTTTCGTTTCCTTTGAACCCCTAATATTGTACTTTCCTCTGGTTGTAATTTCCATCTGGCTGCGTTACCGTGAGTATGCATCCATGGATGTCCTTTATCTCTACGCTTCGGTTGTAGGTTACCCATTCGCCGATATCACATTCCCTCTGGAGTCATTACCCATGATGCCATATTTATTCCCGGAGAGCAGGTAGAGTACAGAGTAATACAAGTCGATTACTTACACTTATGTGGTTTATACGGAGTATCATTATGCAGAGCGACCGTCGATGAGTTCGAGTGAGGTATGGAGACTTTACGCGTAACCTAGCCGCTGTCGTTCCTCCTTGTCTTGTTCCAATCTTTTGACCTTGCTCTCCGTCTCAGTGAGTACGTCATCCCAAGCGACGAAAAGCTCTGAAAGCGTGTCCACCTGGAATACAGGGTAAGAGAGAGAGAGAGTTGGACGCGCGAATGTTACAGGGATCGAGAGACAGCTTACGTGCGTCGCGTGACGTTCCACCAGAGCAGCGATCCGTCTCTCCAGGGAAGCAGCCAACTTCATGTCTTGTTCCTGCGCGGCCAGCAGCGCATGTAATCGCGGTTGCAATGCCTCATGATCTGAAGAAACCAAAAACGCGTGGGCCCCGTCAGCGAAAGCACCGAAGGGTGGAGGAAGGCTCTTTTGCGTACCCGCTAGCTTTCCGGCGGACAAGACGCCCTTTTGCTCGAGCAGCTCGATCTCGCACATGTCGCGGTCGGCGGCACGGATGTCGGGTTCCATTTCGGAGAGCAGGGCATCGAGCTCCTCGGGGGACATATTGTCATACGTCGGCGCAGGCCCCTGGAGGGTCCCAGAGAGCGCAAAAGCAGGCATGAGCCATTGTGCATGCTGGTCATCTACGCTTCCGTCAGGCGATCAGCTCCCCGGAGGGGAAACGGTGCCATCGACGCACGTCGTACATACATTGATGCATAAACTTTTTGAGCCCGTCGTTGGACTCGACGACGCTGTTCAGTCGACGTTGGACGTTTTCGGCGAGCTGAACGAGGGTTTCGCCTGGTCTGAGCCCGGGTTGCCGTTCTCTTGCCTTGCGGTCGCGCGTTTCCTGTCGCACGCCGAGGAGGAGGGCTTCTAGCCAACGCAGCCGTAGTTCTAGCGAGAGGACGGGGTCGATGTGGGCGGGCTTGGTCGGATTAGGGAGTGAGGCGGACGTCTTGGGGGGAGATTCGGTGCCATCGAGAGATTCGAGGACGTCCTCCAAGTGAATGGATGACGCGTCGGCCATGCGCGTTGAGGTGGCGACGGGGGGCGGGGATGACGGTGGAGGGACGCGATATCTCTGGAGGTCACCCAAGAAGACGCTTCCGATGGCAGACATTGTGCAAGGACGAGGACAAGGTGTAGGTCAAACAGACTCGCTCAACTCGATCGGTAACTGACTGTACCCCGCCCTGCCGTGCACCGACTGCCACGTTTCCCATGCCGCACTCTGAATGGTCCCCCACATTTCCCCGCTCCAGCTCTCCTTCTCTTCCACTTCCTCCTCCTGCAACACACTTTTCACCGGTCTTCTCCACCGCCGTAACAACAGCGAACTCGTGACCACACTCACACTCGAAAACGCCATCGCTGCACCTGCCATCATCGGATGCATGTAGATTCCCAACGGGAGAAGCAGTCCCATCGCAAGCGGAATCCCCAACAGATTATAGATGCACGCCCACGCGAGGTTCCGCCGGATCGTGCGGAAAATCGCACGGGAAAGGTGCAGGGCCGCAACGACATCAAGAAGGTCAGAACGCATCAGGACAATGTCCGCTGCTTCAATGGCAACCGACGTGCCAGAGCTTAGGGCAATGCCAACGGTGGCGGCAACGAGCGCAGGGGAGTCGTTGATCCCGTCTCCAACCTGTCGTGGCGCAACAAGTCACGCTAAATGAAACACGGTGCGAATGGTGACTTACCACCGCAACTCCTCCCCCTTCCTTCTGCATCATCTCGGTCACAAGCGAAGCCTTGCCCTTTGGACTCATATCCGCCCATACATCCTCGGGTCGAATCCCCACTTGCTTCGCCACAGCTAAAGCGGTGCTCCTTCCATCGCCAGTCATCATACCGACGTCAATGCCCATCGTGCGTAAAGCCATGACGGCTTGTGCAGACGATGGCTTTGGCGCGTCTGAAAGGGAAAGTGCCGCGACCGGAACAGGGAAAGAAGAGCCACGACCCATCGATACATACACAACTGTTCGTGCCATGGGATTCTCCCGTGCTGCAAAGTTGGACAGCATAGACGGTGTCGCACCTTCTGATCGTGTGATAAATGCGAGAGTACCAACCAAAAGCGTATACTTCGATGCCGAAAGGGAAAGGACAGCTTTGACACCAGCACCAGTGACGCTCTCGAACGACTCTACCGTGGGTTGCGGGACGTCCACTTCGCATTCCCTCAGCAGATCCCTGCAATATACTGCGACGGCTCTAGCGAGAGGGTGTTCTGAGCGTGCTTCGGTAGCTGATAGCATTGCGATAACAGCCGCACGAGTCGTTATTCCGTCTACACACTCGACGACGAGTGAGTCTGGTGCAAAGCTTTGATCGGGTGTATGGCTGCCCCGCGGAGGAACCCATGCCAGCCCCATGACGCCCAGTTTACCCTCGGTAACTGTACCAGTCTTGTCGAGCAGTATCCGCTTGATAGATCGGCTTGCTTCCAAAGCCTTCCCACCTTTAATCAGAATACCGTTCTTGGCCCCCACGCCCGTCCCCACCATGATGGCAGTTGGTGTACTCAGTCCCAACGCGCAAGGACAAGCTACCACCACCACCGATATACACATCTGCAAGCATACGGCGAGCTTGCTTGCCCCGTGTCGATGGAACATCGCCGGTAGTGCGTCCGTATTGAGTACATTGGCAATAATCATCCATGCCACGAACGTGATCACAGAGAGTGTGATCACCACTGGTACAAAGTAGCCTGCAACGCGGTCTGCGAACGCCTGGATAGGAGCCTTGGAAGTCTGAGTTTCCTCCACGAGTCTGACGATCTGCGCAAGCGCCGTGTCTTTGCCTGCACGCGTAACCAGCATATCGAACGTGCCCAAGCCATTGATAGTGCCACCGATGACTGTATCTCCGGTCTGTTTAAGAACGGGGGTGGGTTCTCCAGTGATAGCACTTTCGTCAACGGAAGAGGAACCACGGATGACAGTACCATCCGCCGGTACTTTGTCCCCTGGGACAAGTTTGACCGTATCGCCTACTTGCACGAGCTCGGTGGGTATACGCTTCTCCTGGGTACATGTTGGCGCATCCGTGTAGATAATAGCCATTGTGGGCGTGAGAGACATGAGATCCGTGAGTGCAGCGCTAGTCCTGCCCTTTGCACGGTTCTCTAGCCAGCGTCCGAGAGAGACGAACATGATGAGCATGGTGCTCGTGTCAAAGAAGAGGAGGGGACGGAAATTGGGCGAAGAGTTGGAGGCTGCGATAAGCATGACAAAAATGGAATATAAATATGCGGCAGATGTGCCGAGCATGACGAGGACGTCCATCGTGGGGCTTCTGTGTTTCAGTGCCTTGAATGCAGCTCGGTAGAATTTCTGACCGATCCAAAACTGTGCGGGGGTAGTAAGGGCGAGTATGAGAATGTCGGTCAGGTAGATGCCGTTGAACAAGCGATAGCTGACGAATGGGTGTAAAAAGGGTATGCGAGGTGCGACCATGCTGAGGAAGAAGACGGGTAAAGCAAATGCGACACTCCACTTGAGGCGACTGAACCATTCTTGAATCTCTTTCGTCCTTGCGAGAGAGAGTTTCTGAGTGGCGTCCTGATGATCGGAAAGCAGAGCGTCGAAGCCCATTTCTTCGATTCTGTCGACCATTTCCCGTGGACTGATGATACCGGGCTCGAAGTCGATCTTTGCAGTCTCTGTTGCGAGAGAGACTGCGACATTGTTGATGCCGGGCATGGCGCGGAGACCGTTCTCGACGGTAGAAGTACATGAGGAGCAGGTCATACCATATATTCGGAGTGTGACCGTATCCGACCGAGCTTCAGGAATGAGAGAGGCATCGAATCCAATGTCAGAGATTTCCTACACGAAAGTAGGTCAGCAAGAAAGGGGAGGCATAATGGCGAGAAATACACTGATGATCTTGTCTGCGGTCCACACTGATGCGTCGTATTCGACAACACCGCGCTCGGCAAGGAGGGCTATCTTTACAGAGCATATACCAGGTTGTGTTCGGAGCACTCCTTCGATCGACTGCAAAGGTTGGGGTGTGACCACAGCTGAGCACACGGATGGACTTACTTCTACGCATGAACCACAAGTCATGCCCTCTATCCGAAGTTCGCATTTACCTCGACCGTCCTCGCCCGAAGACTTGTGTGGTGGCGTCGACATGGTTGTTGAGGAGAGACGTTCGAACGGGTGACGGGCTCGATTACAGATGAGTCCATGTATAGCATTACTAATCAATTAACACCGAACTCCCTACTACCACGCCCTTCTCTGGTCCACCAGCTCTCTTCAACAGCGTCTGTTGATAGTTCTCCCAGGCATAAATCAGCTGTCACAACCCTCATCAGTCTTATACACAGTCTCACCAACCTCATCTACTTGCCTCTTTCTGCCGTGAAATCATCCCGTTCAAAAAGGCTTGCAAGGCATCCTTGAAATCGTCAATTCGCTCCTGCTCGAACCGTGCCATCTCCGATTTGATCAACTTGGAGCATTGATCAAACCCGTGCTTCGCATCCAGGGCACGCCGCTCAGCCTGCGCAATGACACCGGCACGAGAGTGACAAACACATTCAGGACTGCATCGTGCAGCTTACCTCGGCAACTAAACTAACTGTGTGACCCACCCGCTCTGTTGGGAGGCGTCCCTGTGCCCGCGTGCGTTCGTGTATTTGCCGTGCACGCCGAACCTCTGCATCTGCATTTTGCCAGCTCGTGTACGTTCGCACGCGCGAGTTGAAAGCCAACTTCCCGTCCCACGTTTAGACCGTGTACTCAATGCAATGAATAAAACATACCCGGACAGAATTGACCAGTCTCGAATACTCGTCCGCTGTTCTACAATGAAATACACCATTCCTGGTTTAACGATGAAAAACTTACCTGTGCTCAGGAGGGTTATCATGTCCTGCTGCGATTGTACGTTCTGGGTTTCTGCTGCGGCTTGCTGGACGTTCGCCAATGTACCGAGTGTTTGTTGCAAATCTTCTCCGAGATCAGATCCTGACAATTCCGCAACAGCTGTCGCGAATTCGCTCGTAGCAGAAGCAAGTTCTACAACACTGTCAATAAGCAAAAAAGAGACAGGAGCGATACGCACCCGCGCGCTGCTTTGCAACAATCTCGATACTCTTGACGAGGCCACGTAATTGATATTCCAGTCCGTCTAGGTAGGCACGTTGTTTATCAAACCACTAGCCAGGACGTGGGTCTCGAAAGATCGTTGGCATATAAATCATCACGCTCACATCATCAGTTTCATGGAACCGAGGACCAGTCAATGTCTGTCCAATCGAAGCCATAAGACCCTTTTCGTGAACAATCCCGGACTTTCTCTGTTTAATCTGCAAAAGAAAAAGGACCTTGAACCTAGAAGTAGGGTAGCATTTTCAAAGGGACTGACGTCTAAAGCAAAGTTGTCGTTCTCCAAGAAAAACTTGATGTCAGGATCCTTGCACAGAACTGGGTGGTTTGCCGTCTTTTGTATACATTTCTCGAGTGCCAAGCGCCGCTGCTGGATGAATTGCTCGTCAAACCGCCCAAAAGGATTCTTTTCGGGTACAGGTGGGACGACGACTCCAGGATTGTTCATGGAGAGCGTTTCATACAGCCACAAGAAGTCAGAGTATCGACGGAGAACAGAGAACGATGCCTTAGAAAAGAGCGGGGAAGAGGTCTATCGTGGGCGAGGCACCGAGTGAGACAGGCGGATTGGCCAGTAGACAAGAACATACCCGGGTGTGCACGGTGTAGAGAGTGTGAGCTCTGATAGGGTCCCCGACCTTTTGTGGGTCCTCCACCGAGATTACAAAAAGAGGCGGGATTGGTCCTTCGGTGCGTTTAGGCGCAGCTGGAGATCCAGTCGGCTATGCAGCCAAATGGATCAGCGTTCTATCACAGCTCGACGTGACAAGGGGTGTATTCACCTGAGGAGATCCAGCGTTTCTGAACCACGCCGTCTGTCCAATGGGTGTATCGTCGTCGTCGTCCTCATCGTTGGCGGTAGCAATTGGCGCAGAAAGAACGGTAGGGGTCGCAACGTGGTCATGGCTGCCCCATCCTGTCTGCCATGCACTCTGGCTCTCGCCCCCAAGTGCAAGGTTCGAAAATGCATGGTCAATATTTAAAGGAGATTTCTGGTCCAGAGGCGAGATCGTGGCGTGTTCGGCAGACGTAGGCAAGGGAACGGGTTCTTGGGGTGAGGGCGTAGACTCTTCCACGCGCAGCGACGACGTGACAACAGCTCTGGCCTCGTCAGCAGCTGGAATTGCAGGCGCTTTTTCGTGGAGAGGCGAGTCGGAACCAGGTCTTGCCATTGTCTGGGACTGGCCCTGCGTGCTCGACGTGAATATCCCAAGCCCAGGCATCCTTGGCGCTGTCGCTTCCAAATGTGCAACGCTATGGCTCGCGATCCGCTGGTCTTCATCGTCCTCTCCTGTCACTGTAGCTGCATCCAGCGGGTCGACGGGCGCTGCGACGCTGGTTTGCTCGCCATGACCATGACCACTCGTAAAATAGGACTCGGTCGTCGTCTGTGTCGTGCTGGGATGGTCCTCGAAGCCCGATTTGAAGTAGTCGATGTCGGTGTCAGAGGATAGTGAATGCTGTTGTGTCCCGAAGTTGGACCAAGGGTCTGGAGAACCCGAGCGTGGTTTGGCAAACGGGTCTTGGAAGGGATTCTCTTCGAGTACGCTTCGTGAGGGTGCGAGCAGGTCATCGAACCCATCCATGTCGAGTGATATTAGACGGTCTGTGTGCAATGTCGGGTTGTTCCAGTCCAAACAAGTTCCGTGAGTCCATAAGCAAAACCAAGATTAGTACAGCTTCAGTGCTATTCAAAGGGCATCTCGTCGACAGCATTCCCCAATGACTCCCAATTAGCCAAAATGCTATTCACAAACACCTGTTCTTCGCGTGCCAACGTCTGCGCCAGCTGTGAAAGAAGTGCATTCTCCCTGTTATGCAGCACGACGCGTAGTTCATGCCACATACTGCCGTGCAGATGCCCGTGTCAGCGACGGTCCTACACATGATCTGGATATACTCACCATGCTCGAATGAATATTCGTCGGTCAAGAAGGGACGTGATGGTTGCCTGGTCTTTCTCAATGAGAACAACCACTCTATCGGCATCCTCTTGCCACCCATCCCTCTGCGCTGCTTTGATGCCTTCAAGCTTCATCGAGTTTGAGTCTACCCGTTTCCTGAGGCGCTCGACATTATCAACCGCAAGACGGTCATGCCTGATAAACAGGTCCCGCATAGCTATGTAGAGGTCTCGTTGGCTCTGATCACTCGTTGTAAACAAGCGACCAACCAAAAGTTAATCACTGAGCTTACCTTCAGAGACTCCAAGGTCGACCGTAGCAGTGTGTGTGTCTGTTGAATTCAGTCCAGGCTCCAACTTGAGAAAGAACGTACATACTCGTCGCTCTAACATATCAGACTGTTGTTGCGTGTGTTCAGCGATGCGGCCGATTCCCACTCGCACACTGTCACAAAGCTCGCATTCATCACCTCTCCAACACCTCTCATTTACTTCGACAACAACCCTCAAAACATTCGTAAGGCGTGCTAGGTCAGCCTGATCGTCCGACACATCAAGTTCAGCAGAGCCGTCAATTTGTGCAGAATTGGTTGGTGATGCCAGTGCAAAGAGACCAGGAACATTTAACAACAGGTTAGACCACATGGGGAACGTGGAGTGAGCTGGCACATAGGCAGGGGGAAGATTTGGTGAAACCCATACCGCAGCTGAATCACGTCTCTTTATGATGCGTTCCGTGAGTACACATATCTTTTGCCATTGTTCAATCAGCGGGTTCATCTTTCCACGGACGACTCTACAGACGTAAATGTGAGCATCTCGAGAATCTTCGTGATTCATCACTTACGCAAGTTTCTCCTCCAGATCACTGGGGATAGACATTTCTTCAATCCAATCAACTCGCTTACTGGCGGACTCTTCCTCAAGAGCAACCGTATTGTGCTTGCGCCACATTTCAAAGGACGGCTCTGTCAAAAATGTAGAAAGAAGACCATCCTCTTTGATCACAGGGTGATTTCTGCGATTGTTTGTCAAGAGCGCCCATCCACAAAGCGAACACACCCACATTACTGAGTTGAGGAACCTCGTCAGCCCCTTCCTGAGTAAATGCGGTTAAGAATGTACAGGGATTTTTTAGGCCGTTAAACGTACCTTCTCTGCTCGAGGAATGCAGCATCGGCTACCGTATATTATAAAGTCAGCCAACAGCACGGAAAAATAGTGGTATTAAAGGCTGACGTTGTATTCGCTTCGGCGGGAGTGCGGAGAGGAGTCGGAATGGGTATCGTCGAACCAAGCAATCCCACAAGAAAGCAAATTCAGAATAGCGACGGTGCACAGGAGGTCCACGCTTGTTGCATGATTCCATTAGCTGGCACTGCAAAAGCCAATACTAGACTCACGTCCGTCGAAATCTCGTACACGGTATATCTGTTCAGAAGATGCCCCTGTTGTCCTTGAATAGTCACTGAGACGGTTTCCTGTTTCTTCCACCAGTCTTTAGGAAGGCCAGACCCGGATAAAGTGGATATGCCGTTAATAGTGGTGGCACCCCGTGGCGGGTTGAAATCAGAAGGACATCCGGTGATACTAGGGTGTCGAGTGAGACTCCAAGGGTCCTCGGCCTGGTAATTGGGCGGAGAGGGTCGCACGGCATTTTGTCTATAAGCTGAATATGGAGCGCTGAAAGCGGAAGCGCTAGGTTGTAGAGCATCGAAGTTCAAAGAGGGAATGGGCAGATTGTTCTCGGCTCCGAGGGCAGCAACTTGTTCAATGCTGATGTCTACCATATACACCCCAAGGTCAAGATATTACAGTAGCGCGCGATTCCAGACACACCTTTTCCCGACTGTGCTAGAGCAACCAATGCGAGAGCTACGTAGAACTCGAGTTTCGAGACTCGGGGTTTGGAACTAACTAGGTTTACAATCTATCAGACTAATCAGCATCTGAGACGGTATCATATCGAAAAACTTTACTCGATCGATGGTTGCAGCTGGGAGCAACGAGGTAGCAAGGACTCGCGAAAGAGCGTTGACCGACACCTCTCCGGAATTCCCAGTGTCCACAGCCGCAAAGGCGCTGTGGTACGTCTCGGGGACAGCTGCATCGGCTGAAAATTGACTGGGTGAGCACGGGAGGGTGCAATAGCTTTAAATTTGCCAGATGCTCTACCTATGACGGAGCCGAATGCCGAGGTTGTAGTATTGACAGGCGGCGGGGAAGGCGAGGGGGCAGCGCTCCACGGGTCATCGTAAATCGAAATGGCAAGGGGGTTTTCGTCTACGAAACTAGTTCCTAGGCCGTTGGTTGGTGTCGTGCCGTACCTCTGCGCGAGTCGTGGGGCATTGAACATTGCGTTATTGCTACAAGTTGGTCGTGTAGCCAAACAGGCATCATCTCCCCGTGGCCGCGTGTTTCAACGAGTCGAAGCTAGCCGAACGCAAGGTTTCGTCGTGTTAGCAAGCCAGTATGTATGTACAACATCGCTAGTTCCTCTAATGAAATGGTCCTTAATCCATCATATAGCATCACCCGTGACTTTGGCAGCGAAATGAAGGGTCCATGAGGATAAGAGACGCTTCGCGTTCACACTCTCGCCGTCCAGCCTGTCCATATCAATTAATAAACCCAAGACAGGAAAACAATCAAGTGACATACCCTGGTGTCCCATAGGTGAGAGGAGCAATGTACACGAACATCCCAAACATTACAATTGCAAAAATTCCAACAAGAGCTGGACCCTTCACTCCAAGATCCGCATATTGCGCAGGTTGCATTCTTGTCATACGTCCAGCCACGGATATGGGATAGTTGATGGAATCAGACAAGACGAAGCTCAATACCGAGCCAGCTAACAGCGCTGATGCAAGATGGGAAGGAAGGTAGTGGTGAATAAAGAGCTGACGGCCCATGAGGAAGAACGGCAGGTAATGTACCGCCCACACAAGCAAGAAGAAACCTGCAGAGTTCCACAGACGGTTGCGGATAGCTGTTGCAAAACGATAAGGCTAGCTTTCAGGGAGGCTCAAAAAAACTTACGATCAGGGATAGGATTGAGTCCGCGTCGTCTTGCCAGAAGATCAGCGACGACTATACCCACATAAATCGAGATGGCCACAACACACATCCACCATCCGACGATATTGCCGATCAGGTAAATCTGTTTCTGGGTATCGTTCTCTGTCCAGAAACTGATGCCACTGAGAAGGAACGGCCAGTTGATTGGTCCACTAGCGTAGGGGTGTGATGCAGTAAGGCCAGCGTTGTGTTGAAGCATCAAGACCTGTAGTTCGGCAAATTTCTTGAAGAAGCTCATTTTCTTAGGCCCTCGCGGGACATTGCTTTCCCTAGCGAAGTCCAGATTCCCTGTTTTGATACTTTAAAAAGATGTCATATCCAAGGACTGACGAATTCCTTACCCTCACTCTCAACTATTTCATCCACGAACCAAGCAGCGCTTTTGTCGGTCGGGTTCTTGTTACCATTGATTTCTTGTTGTTTGAATCCCCAATCCGGCAATTGCTTTGAGTGTGTCCACATCGATACCCCAGTCGGCACGTGTACAAGTCTGAAGTGGCCTGACTTACTCTTCCACACATCTCCTGGACTGCTGTCGACAAGGTTGAGGAAGAACAGCGTGTCGTTGTGATGGGAATGATCATCTTTCGGCCACGTAGTGAATTCTTGATTCGTGGGCATCAAGGGAGACGCGACATCGTGGGTCAGGAGGAGCGTTTGCGTATTCACGTGCAGTAACTGGATAACATCATCATGGTGAACGGCTCGTCCGCGACCAGCCTCAGGGAGCGCCTTTGTCGGGATAATTTGCCAATGATTATTTGAATCATCATGTGCGTAACCGGTCACTTGTTGACCTGGCCACAAATCAAGCATCGTCCTCGCAGAGTATCAGCGTACCATACCTTGAGTACTTATGCGCCCATCTTCATACTGAAGAGGATATTTTTCAGGGTGTGAGTGCAGAAAGACCTTGGTATCTTTGTGTTTCATCGTGACAATGTCATAGTAATGGAGGTCTACGAATGCCTAAGGCGTTAGGACGAGAGACACAATGCAAGGTTCGCAGCTGACCTTGACTTTTAACTAGTAACTCGTTACCGATGAGTGTTTCCTGGAAGGCAGGGCTCATGAACGTGTCACCCGGGCCCGAGTGGGTCAAGATAGCGAAGTGGACATAAAAGAATGAAAGATATATGATGAATGGAATAATGATCAACCCGACTGCCCGAGCCGCAAAATGCTTCCAGAAATATTCCTAGGAAATCTGGCTTAGAGTGGCCATGCTGACTGACAAGGTCACTAACCATAGAATGACCCCTGCGATAATCCAATATTCCCCATAAATCGATCAAAACAGCGATTCCAATAGTGATGACCGTCAGGATACCGTTCACCTTGGAGCCCCAAGTGCAAGCCATGAAAAACCCAGTAGCAATGAGCCAACTCCACCACTCTACTGAGAACTCCCTGTGGCGAAATGAACACATGTATGGATTGATGCGCAATATACGAGGCATACCAGTAACGCAATTTGCGGAAGCGTATATATGAGTAGATTGTGAGGGTCATGAAGAATATAAGGGTGGCGTCAAGAAGAATAAGGCGGGACTGCGCGATGTGTGCATTGTCTAGGTTTAAGCTTGTGAATACTGTGGTGGCGGTCAATTGGCACAAAGAGCATGCACGTACCAAACAGGACAATGGATGCAGAGAATGCCGCAACAATAGTTGAATATCCCGTTTCTTTCATGATGGCATACACCACAGGAACCGTCAGGCTGCTCAGAATGGCTGGGAGTGCACGCATCCCAACGTAGGGCACATGGTTATCCGCGTAGTTGTCTCCAATATTCTCGAACGAGAAGTGACCATCAAAACCGACGAACCATCCTGCGAGCCCAAAAAGAAGCTTTGCAAAGGGTGGATGCACATCGAAGTAATACTGTCGAAGGATGTAGTAGGAGGCAAACTTGCCGAAGTGAACTTCATCGAAGCTGGTGGATGTGTGAGTTCAAGATTCTGAGGAAGTTGGTGTTAGAGACACGCACACTACTTGGTCGGGTTGGTTGACTTTGTAGAATCGCAGCATAAAGGCGACGGCCGTGAGGACACCTACGACTGCAGCACTTGCCTGTGGGGTGTCCAATGCCTGCTCAAATGCACTTCGATTGTGCTGCAGAAGGGTGCATGGTCGGTGAATTAAGAGGGCTAGATTGTAGTACGCACTGGGTTGCGATACAACGCGTCAACGTGATCTTCGTCGTCTCTGTCGTAGTCTTCCGCTCGCGGAGGAGCGCTTATTGGCTTTCGTTGACGAATTTTGGGGGGGCTCGCCATAGCGGCCGTTGAGTTGTGTGTGAAGCTACGTGTAAAGTGAAGAAACAACTTCAGAGTTGGTTTATGTCGAGGTTCCGATTGTGTGATCACGTGATATACACGAATCAATTTCAGAATCACATACGCTCCAACAACAACACAACAACTGAGCACGAAACCCTTCTTACTCCTAGCTGATCAATCGCGGATCTGAACCTTAATGGCACCCTGTGTAGGGTCTGCTGCGACATGGAATGCAGACACAGCATCTTCAAGCTTGAATCGGTGGGTGACGAGGGGTTTAACGTCGATCAGACCAGCTGCTACGAGCCGAATCGCTTTAGGGTACTGGGAAAAGTCTGGTAAGCGATAATAGGCAGATTGAACTATATCCTTGCCTGGTTTGCATAACGGTATTGGAAGTTGACATCGATTTCATTCGCACTAAGATGCATGAATGGGAACTGTGAAGATCAAGATTATCATGACACGTTGTCCAAGCAACGCATTACCACTTGTTCGTTTTTGCCCACTCCGATAATGAAGACCTTGCCGCCAAACTGCGCAGACTGCACAGTCGTTTTTACTTCGTAAAATATTACTCTGTAAAGCACTGTCTTCACTCACATAGATGGCAGTATGTATACTGCTCTCCACGCCCGAACATTCGAGAGCAAGCTTGACAGGCCCTCCGGCCGCTGCTTTGATCTTCTCAGCGGACTCCTTTGGTGGCGAATCACGCTCGATAAGTACGGTGCGGACACCAGAAACCAGTTTCTTTGCGAAATCAAGACGGCTCTGGAGCAGGTCCGTGATAACAATGGGTTCTGCACCAGCTGCTCTAGCAGAGAGCAAGCAGACCAATCCAATTGGTCCGGCACCACTGGAGAGTCATCAGCGTCAGCGAGGTACCAGCACGATCGGTGAATCTAGTGTACCAGACAAGAGTAGAGTCGCCAAGACGAAGGCCGCTGCGCTCGATACCGGCCAGCGCGACAGCCAGGGGCTCGCACAAAGAGCCCTCCTCGAACGAGACCGAATCGGGCAAATGGTGAAGCCACTCAGCAGGATGGAGGTGCCACCTAGTGAGTGTCCCTGTTGAGCGCGACATTTAATAGTGTTTCCAGTTCACGACGTGCGACGCACCATGGAAAGGAGGAGTGGAGAAAAAGACAACATCAGGGCCTGCGTATTCTGTGTCAGGATGCGGGAATGTTGAAGCCTGGAACATCGTAGGGGCACAGCGTACATGCATTATATCTGCCGATTCTGCAGTAGTCACATGATGGTTTAGAGCAAGGTACACCCGCCTCGATCGCGACGCGATCACCTGAGCGTTTCGCTGAGCTACTGGATCATCAAGTCTTGCCATAGTGCATGCCTACCTGCTCTCCACTGCGTGACACCTTCTCCAACCTCCACGACTTCGCCAGCGGACTCGTGGCCAGAGCCGCACTGTAGTGGGTCATTGGGATATCCTCCCGCGGACAAAACTGAAAAACTCACTTCATCCGTCACGACCATCGAATCGCCGATACGACCATGCTTCCAAAAATGCACATCGCTCCTGTCGAACAGCAGCCAACATTGGCTATATGGGATGTGCAGAAGTGGCCATCACACGTACCCACAAATTCCCGTTGCACGTACATGGACCAAAACTTGATCAGGGCCAGGCTTGGGACGTGGCCTTTCGACAAGATGGATTTCGTGTCCCGGATTGTAGAATGCTGCGATATTAGCATCTGGAGAAGGTGTCTCATTGGGTTCGAGGACACGAAAAGTGGGGTCATCGAGGACCTTGCGAGGGTTATAGATGTCCGCAAACCCACCGTCAGGCATCGCAGCGAGGTATTTTGGGGCTTCGTCGATTAACGATAATTGGTGTGAACTTTATATGTACTTGGAAACATCAATGCAGACATGAGGCGCACGGCATTAGTAGTAGTACTGGTCAGCAGACACTTGGAGCTTCCCATTCGCGGACTCGGGCGGCTTGGTCCGTGAGCGCATCTAAGTACTTGAATACGTTTCTCCATGTATTGGTGATGAAGCTTTGGAGTTTAAATCCACACGCAAGAACTCAACACCGCGACTTTTGGCATCATAGAGATGCAGAAGGCGGCGAGGACCAGGAGAGCGACAATATTGAGGTGAAGAGGTAGCTGGAAATTATTAGTGAAGATTGCTGGAGACACGAGCTGTTGGAATCGCTTCACGTAGGCTTTGATTAGACCCGGCTCATGCAGAGATAAAAAGGGCCTGAATCAGTCCGAGATAATGCGACATGAGGCCGCAGGAAGCCTCTCTTTATGTAACCTCAGGACGAACTGTTATGCAGACACTTGAGCGCTCATGAGCAAGAATCACCATGGTCTCGTATCCAGAGACTCCGACCCTCGGGTTATGCTGCACACCCACTAGGGAATGTCATGTACATGATTCATTTTTATTCAGTTGGGGAAGTTCAGTCGACATTGCGTTTGTAGGCAAATACATCGTTTTCTGTTGCAACCAGTATAGTTGGCTGACCTTGACGTTGAACAGATTATGAAGTAGCGACCAAAGCGCGAGGTGGTATCTCGAATTTCGCGGCAAACGAATCAAAAAGGTCTGCTTTGGAACTAATATCCGTAACCATTGGGTGGGAAGGATATCGGCTTGAAAGCCGACTGCGAAAAGGATGATTCTTGAGGGTCATTCCCGGCTGGCGATCAGTGCAGGTAGGCTTACCTCCAGAGCTCTTCCGCTTCGCCACGCTTTCCAGCACCGAGACCGGCAGCGACGGTCATGGCAGCGAGGACGTCATCTACTCCGTTCTCAGTTTGCGCACGTGACAAGATGTCCTCAGCTTCTTCCAGATCACTTCGTGCGGCTGCCAATTCATTGCGCAGCATGCGTACTACACCCCTCCCAACGAGTAACGCGGCTGAAGACACGGAGGGATTCGCTAGCTGTTCGGTGTAAAAAGAGATGGCTGAGGCATATGGCTCCCCTGGCCACCCAAATGAGCCGAGGAGGAGGAAGAGCTCGAGGGAATGACTTGCCGCTCGTTCCGTGGGAGCCTGTGGCAAGAGATAGGGCGGCTTCAGATAACTGTAAGACAAGGGCATCTGGATTAGCTTGAAATGCAGTCGACAGTATTTTTCGAGCGGTATTTTGTCGAGAAAGAGACAAGTAAATGTGGATGAGGGCAGCAGATCTACGGAAACACGGATTGGCTCGAGAGGGGATGGTGAGGAGATGTGGAGGGATTGCTCACGATTCGTTTCCGGTCGTGGCGGAATCACGGAGTGACTCGAGAGCTTCCTCGACCTCGCCTGCACGGATGAACGCAGTAGCTGCCAATACAGCAACGACATCCTTTTCCCATTCGCCGATGTGTTCGTCCCCCTCGGCCTCGATCTCGACGCAAAGGTCGCGGAGAGTTTCAAGACCCTCCTCGCCCTGTGCTAGAGCAGCGACGGCGCGAAGGGCAACATTCCCTGACTCGGTTGGGATCAAGGCAAGAGCGGAGGCAGGGTCGCCGGCTGCGAGGTAAGCGCGGGCCTTGTAGACGACGGTTGGGATGTAGTCTGGTGACGAGGGGTCGGGTACTGGTGTTTGGACGAGGGCGGGATAGGCGCCGAGAGAGAACTGCTGTTTGATGTGATAGAGCTCAGCTGAATCCATGGCAGTGGGAGAGCTGGAGGAACACGCGCGTCGTTACATAACCTTTGGTGGGAACGGTCAGGTCCATCCGAGCATCGACTGGGGACAGCGCAGACGGAGTTGGACTCAACACAAGCCAGCGGCCATCAAGACGAATGGGAATATTCCCTCCAGGTCCAAATCATTCGCAGCATGCGGCTGGGGCGCTTTTCGGTTGAGCTTCTTCGCGCGGTTCATTCTCCCTTTCTCGGCAGCACCTCTTTCTGTGAGCTATAAGAAGCGCTCGAATTAGCCTTTCCCTTCTTCACCCGTCCACCATGTCCACCCTCAACAGGGCCTTTTCATCTCGGTTCTCCACCAAGAGCCAAGCCGTGAGTCTCCTCCTTCCTCGCTCTTCCCACAAACTCATTCTTGTCAGAATGGCCCACCGTCGCCCATCACGGATCAACCCGTCTCTCCGTCGTCGAGCGAATCAGGGACGACAAAGGCCCTCAATGCTGTCAAAGACCTAGTGTGTACACAACAATCTATGTTTTGCCATCCTTCTCATCTGTCTCCAGATGAGGCGCGCTGCTGAGGACATAAGCGAATCGACACTCGTAAGTCACCGACCCTCAGTCTCAGAAACTAGTCCCACACTTCTTGTAGTCCGCTGTCCTTGACGTGGTCAGTCACTCGGGTGCCATCGATGACCGAAAGATGTTGGTCAGTTTCCGGCCAGGCTTCATCTGTTAGCATTCGCCAATCTCACTCTTATAATCGTTTAGCTCGAGCATATGTTGAGTTTCATGGCCAGTCACCCATCAGGCAAAGTCCAAGACCTCGCCCAGAGCTTCGTCATCAAGACGTGTAAGTACTCGTCTGCGTGACGCTTGCTTTTCTTGTTCACACCCATCCCAAGTGTACAATGATCTCGCACATCCTCCTGCTTCATATGTCGGTCCTCATTACGCATTCCGCACAGCGGACGGGTCAAACAATAATCTTGCTTGCCCTGACTTGGGCAAGGCCGGAACTCCATATGCTCGTTCTGTACAACAAGCCAACCCCCTTCCACGCAATCAGTTGCCTGATGCTGGTCTGGTATTTGATACACTGCTTAGACGCGATGAGGTAAGATCCTATTAGCGCTAGAACCATCCATCGACTCTGATTTGTGTCTAGTTCCGCAAGCATCCCGCTGGATTATCGTCTTTGATGTTCTCTTTCGCTGCTCTTGTCATTCACAGTGTCTTCCGCACTGATCACAAAGACTTCAACATTAACATGACTTCCAGTTATGTTGATCTGGCCCCTCTGTATGGTAACGACCAAGCCATGCAAGACCAGGTACTGTTTCCGCGCTCGTAACCCATAGCTACCCTGACGCGCGATCCAGATCCGAATTAAAGATGGTCGGGGTTGTCTTCATCCCGATACATTTGCGGAGGATCGTTTGCTTCTCCTCCCCCCTGCTACGGCAGTGATCCTTGTAATATTCAATCGTAATCACAACGTAAGCTTGTGAGTATCCGGGCCTCAGAGATTGTGCTGAATCTTGTCTAGTATATTGCCGGTCGTCTTTTGGAAATCAACGAGCGAGGGACCTGGGTGGATCCGTCCACATTGCCACCCAACTCTCCCCAGTTGCTGAGACAGGAAGAAGGTTTGTAAATTCCCTACTTTCCTGGCAGTTATCTGAAATCATACACCTCAGAAATTTTCCAGATTACTCGCCTTTGCAACTGCGCTTGGTTCGCAGCAGTAGTATTTTCTGATTACTTCTCTACGATCCTGGGTCTTGCTCGGAAGGGCTCGAGCTGGAGTCTGGAGCCCTTTGGCGAACTCCGTGCAGAGGATCATCAGTTGTTTGAGCGCGGTCGCGGTAATGCATGCAGTGTTGAGGTCCGTGAACTTTTCAATTTGTCCTGCGGCAGAATTAACCGGTTTTGGTCAGTTCAATTGCTTATACCGATGGCATGCTACTACTTCTCTCGAAGATGAGAAATGGATTGCACAGCTGTTCGGAAGGGTTTTCCCAGGCAAGAATCCTGACGAAATCACTATCCAAGATTTCTACCAGACAGCGAAAAAACTCGAGGTAGCTCTGCCTGGCGTTGAACGTTGGACATTTGACCGGTTAGTCATGCGGTCAACTCCGGTGCATTGCAGCTGACTTCATTAATGTGTAGTTTACAACGTCAAGAAGACGGGACATTCAAGGATTCAGATCTCGCAAGAATCCTGCAGGACTCGTGTGTAACTTTCACAGCGAGATATCTACAACCGCTCATGCACATATTTAGCACGTCTCATCATGCAGCTGCTTTTGGTGCCCGTGGCACGCCGGGAATAATGAGGCTGAACGAGATCATGGGCATTGAAGCCAACCGTACTTGGGGCGTTTGCTCGTTGAACGATTTTCGGAAATTCCTGGGCCTAAAAAGTGCGCGTCTATGCATTGTTCGTTCCGAATGACCGCTAACTAGGCATGACTAGCGTACTCGAGCTTCAAGGAATGGAACCCTGACGAGAAGGTTGCGGCAGCAGCCGAGAAGCTTTACGGACACATTGATAACTTGGAGTTATATGTCGGTCTTCAAGCTGAGGATACAAAGCATGTGGTAGATGGTGCAGGCCTCTGCCCTGGCTACACTATTTCTCGTGCTATCCTTTCGGATGCGATCGCTCTTACTCGTGGGGACCGATTCTACACTCAGGACTTTACCCCTCACAACATGACGGCGTGGGGATTCGCTGATTGTCAGCGTGATCCCAATGGTTGGGGCTTCGGCTCCACCCTCGGACGTTTGCTCCTTCGTACACTGCCAAACGACTACAACGAGAAGTCGGTGTATACTTGGTTCCCCCTCATGCACCCGGAAGCCATGGAGAAGTACCTCAAGGACCTTGGCAAGCTGGATGATTATTCACTTGAACGCCCGAAGAAACGTGTCCCATCCACCGACGTCTCTGGCTATGTAGAGGTGGGGGAGGTACTCAGAGATGTACAGACTTTTACCTCAGTGTGCGAGCACCGCGCTAGTGAAGTCATCAAGGGCACAGGGTAAGTCAGCTACGTCCTCGCTCATTATCAAAACCTGACGCTCGATCACCCGATAGCTTCTTCTCTGCGTCTGCCGATGCAGTACAGAAGGAATTTATCAGCGCGTTAGCTCCGTCACCTGATGCTGTCGAGAAGATCGGGCAGTACTTCTACAAGAAAACTGCCGAGTTGATTTCGGCTTCCTCTTGTCCGTTGATCAACACCAATACTAAAAGCGTGAACATCGTTGATGTATTGAAACATGTGCCGGTGCACTGGGCCGCCACAGAAATTGTGCGTTTGCTTTGCATCAGATGACGTGTTCTCTCACGATTGCTTCCTTAGGCTGGTATAGCGCTCAAGGATAAACATCAGTCTGGTGTTTATACCCCCCAGGAATTGTATAACATACTTGGCGAAATTTACGAGTATGCTTATTTCACTGAGCCCCCTTTTGTTTAACCGAACAATTTGTAGATTCATTTTTCTAGACGTCGAGTCTGCCAAGTACATGGTCTTGAAACGGAAGACCCAGGGATACGTTGAAGAGCTATCTCACCACATCAAAGCCTCTTTAGGTGTTGCTGGGTCTCGGGTAAGTGGTTTGTTGGCATCCGTATGACATCCCCTAACTTGCTTTTGATACAGGTCTCCATAGCTGGGATATTCGGAACTGTGTTCGGTAAAAAGAGGAGTGGCCGCAATGAACTCTTGAAGCGCTTGTTTGAGGTTGGTCACTCCAACGAACAGATCGTCAACGAGATCCTGGCTCTTCTGGTTGGTGTGACTGTAGAGGTATCATTAGGCGAGTGTGGTTGTTCGATGTGGACAACGGATGTACTAAATTTTATTGTTTAGCCCTGACAAACGTGGTCAATCTGCTTCTCGACTCTGAGGAACATGCGACCTTCCGCACCCAGGCGAAGAACGCCGACATCAAAGACCTTACCGGTCTCGAGGCATATGCCGTCGAAGCATTGAGTCAGTACATCGTACACTGAGCAGAAACTTCTTTTGAGTCCTATGTGCAGGGATCGACCCTCCTTTTGCGGGAGCGTCTTATATCGCTAAGAAAGATCACACTGTTGGCTCTCTCGCAGTTCAAGAAGGTGAACGCCTGTTCTTGGATGTTGCTGCTGCTGGTATGAACGTGAGTGGGTTGTATGTAATCCGTCTTCCGCTAATCTAATCCGGTAATAGGAGCAAGCATTCCCGTACCCTTCCACCTTCGACGCGACTCGCGCGCCGCGTGAACGGTACCTCCGAGCAGATGCTGCCTCCAAGGTCGTCGGTGCTGATATTCCGCCTAAACTCATTGCCCAAGTACTTCGGTGCATCTTTTCTCTTGACAATATTCGCCGTGGACCTGGTCAGTCTGGGAAGCTCCAGCGGTTCCAGGACAACTCTTTCAAAAACCTGCGTTATGTTTACCTGGATAAACATCAGTTCCGCTGCCCTTGGCCAACATCCTTGGTCGTTCTGTACGATACCCCTCTGGCTGCTTGATCAGGTAGATTGGCAGTACCTGTGCTCGATGTATGAGTCTGGATAACGTATTGGTTAACTGTTTGCCCCGTCTCTGTTATGATCACCCGAGTGACTCGTTCGGTGTAGGCCACCAAATATACGATTATGTGTTCTTCAAGACTTGTCTGATAGTATGGCCAGAGCAGCACCGTTTTATTGTCCAAGGGTGGCACGCTAGCACTTCGCGAGTTGCTCAAAGAGGAACAAGGGAACCCCTCGTAATATGATACTGCTGTGGTGTGTGGCAGTGACCGTGGTATTTCAAGCCGAATGGTGACGCAGCCTCACCACAACCCGCTGGATGCATGCCTGTGGTCCCCACAGCCTCCTCTAAACAGACAGGCTGTACCTCGCCGTTTGCACGTTGACCTTTGTATCCATCCATCTTATTTTCGATCTAAAGGTACGTTGCTGCAGCGTAGCAAGCACAGTGTTGATCATTGTCCACACGCACAGTCACGCCGAAAGCGATATACTCTCATGACAGAGATCCATCTGCTTGTGCTCATCCATGGCATGTGGGGAAATCCCGCCCATCTTGCACAGATGGACAAAATAATCCGTGAAGTCAAAGGCACTACCGACAACACTGTTGCTCACGGGCCAGAACTGGTGGTCCTGGTAGCCGAAACAAATCGGGACGAGTCAACATATGATGGGATCGACTGGGGAGGCGAGAGAGTTGCCCAGGAGGTAAAGTATTTTTTGTTCGGCTCTTCTTCGTCCCTCCTTACCTCGCCAAAGATCTTGGATGAAATCCAGCATTACGAGAACCAGGGAAAGAAAGTCACTCGTTTCTCGATAACGGGCTATAGCTTAGGCGGCCTACTCGCGCGTTACATCATAGGGTGCGTGCTGCCCGTTCCCCGCTGGTATACTGTGTGCTGATAGAGTCTTTTCAGAATTCTGCACCAGGACAAGTTCTTCGAGAAAGTGGTGCCAGTCAACTTTAACACTGTAGCTACGCCGCACGTTGGCATACCCCGATTTCCTTCCGCCTTCTCCATGCTTACAAATTACATCGGGCCGAGATTTCTGTCACGGACTGGGGAACAATTCTTTTGTGTTGACAAATGGTCGCCCAAGGGTAGGCCCCTGCTGGATGTTCTTGCCGATCCGGGTCAGTATGCTCTGTTTTCTTAGATTACGATGATTTCTGAGTGCACACGCAGACCACATTTTTTATCAAGCCCTCCTGCTCTTTCCCAACATAAGAGTGTATGCGAACGCGTGAGCGAGTTAAGCCCGACGAGAGGCATGACATTGACCTTTCATAGAATTAATGACCTCACAGTACCTTATATCACTGCGGCGATTGAGGAAGCTGATCTATTTGCAGACTACGAGACGAACGGTCTTGAAATGTATGTGTTGTCATTCATAAGCTCTCCAAGTACTCAGTTTTCTCCAGTGAGTTCCATGAACAATACAAGCACGTGGTCAAGTCGTACGCAATTTCATCCTCTCCCTCTCCGCCCCGAGAACGAGAAAAGACAAGCTTGTTCACGAGAATCCGAAATCTAAGACCTCCGATACCGCCTATGCTCCAGAGGGATTTCCCCCTGAATCTCGTGAGTTTGTGATACTTTCATCCAGAGTGCCTGTCTATGAACTACACCTTACTACCAGCTCGTGTACGCACTCCTTCCAATACTGATCCCTACATTCATTTCGCTTGCGCTTGTTCGTCTCTCAATTGCATCACACAAGTCAAGGACACGCCTTAAGGCCCTCGAGATTGACAGCTTGAGCAAGGAGAGACTTGCCCACATCATCGCAAAGCTAGAAAGCAGCGTCTCGAGCGTTGTTCTCGATATGTATGATTCCCAGGGAACCCCTCCTTCGCCTTCACCCCCGGCTCCCATCGATACTGCTTTGATACCACACGACTCGGACGTAGTGGGTGTCAGCCCGGACTCACTATCTTTTCCGGCCCAGGCTCCTTCGCTTAGACCCGTACAGCGTCGCTGCATCCAGAACTTGAACAAGATACCCCAGTTGCAGAAAGAGCGCGCATTTTTCGAGGGCGTCGTGAATAGCCATGCTATGATCGTGTGTCGAGACGTCAATCGCTTTGAGTTCCACCTTGAAGGGGAAGGTGTACTTCGACATTGGGCTGATCATTTCGAGCTTTAGCCCTGGCCCTGCTATTGACGTATGGTGGACTTTGAGATGCGCACGTCATTATATCTGTAGTAAATGAGGACTTGTATTAGTTCACACAATAACTGCAATTGTTGTCCACAGTTCTAACGCCCCGAAAGTCCTCGCCACGCTTCACAAAAGGGTGTTTCTCTCGTGGTATCACCGGGGCGTTTTTCAATTGTGGAGAGCTGCACTTGTTGTCGGATACGTAGCAACCCCATTCGAAAGAGGATACCGAAGAACAAGCAACCAGCACAACCACAGATCCGAGTCACGATGCCTCGGTCACTCGCCTTTCATTATTGTTCGTCATAAAAGCCCAACTGCTCGTCGAGGAGGCGCGACACTTGGTTCCCCAACTTCCCCACTACCGGACTCTGCGAACTGAGCAACAACTACGAGGATCCACGAATGCCTCCTGCCCGACGTCCGTTAACGGCGCTTGGAAGCCTGCAACTTGTCGGATATGCAAACAACCCAGCCAGTGAGTCCCAGAGGTTGATCAGCACGGCGAATTTGATATCATCAACGCCTGCGAGCAGGAGTGATCACAGAACTTGCTTTCATCGCTGACGCGCAAGCAAACGCTCTGCAAGAAAGCGGACAAAGCGATGTCGACACGCCGCTCGAGGTGCGGTTTGAAGAGTTCGTGGGCAGAGGTATCTCGTGATTCTTTGTCTTCGGTATCACATGATGATCCATGTCCTTTTCAGTAAACTCTCGAGGGAGGGGTACGAAGACTAGGCAGCGGAAAATGACAATCGAGCAAGCTGCCGCCGTCTTGCTCGTCACTGTAGCTATTTCCTTTCTATTGTACCAAAGCAACGTCTCAGTGAAAGGGTTATTTCTAGGTTCAAAAGGGACATGTCGAATTGATCGCCAAAAAGAACGAACCCCAAACTATCGATGTGATAAAGGTGCTTCCAGAGGCAAAGAGAATGTTGGTGGCAATTTATCTGGTCAGGGAACTTGCTGAACGTCGTGGATAGACTTGCAGCGTTTCTTCCCAAGCTGAGGGGATATGGAGACATCCCGTATGACCAACAGTACCGTGGGGCTATTGCATTGGCCAAACGCCACTTTTTTCCAAGTGGAAAGCCCCTTACGAGGAAAGAGGTATGAAACGTGCGATCTTTCAGTCAACCGACTTCGCTCAAGTCTAATGGTAGTTGATGGCATTACTGCTGCAGTCCTACCAAGAGAAGAAAGAACTGGATCTCAAATGCCGATCTCAACCTCAACCAACCAAGACTTTGGGTATCCAAACAAGCTTGGAAACTATTGATGGTTCGTCATGTCCCAAAGCGGCAAACCCCGACAGCGCGCCATGTGTGCATCAGGTTGCTTGCACCAACACTGTAGAGATAGACACACAGTTCAGTTCCCAGAGCACAATTGAGCTACCAAGCAGCGATTTTGCGACTCACGTTGAACTCACCTCGATGGCTTCTGAGACAAATACAAAACTGTAAGTCTGTATACATTTTCGATGATGTTACATAATTTATTGACGATCTCAGTGACAATGATCATCATCAGGACTTGGTCTCGGGAGGTGGAGCTGAACCCGTGCAGCTTGTCGCTTTTACTCCGTGGGTCTTGTGCCGTACCTCCAGCTAATGCTGAGCTCTCGCCCAAACCACTTATTTTGTGTTTAGGATGGTACCGAGACCTCTCAATCCCTATATGACACCCATCTCGAATTTCCGATACGCAGTTCATACAGCGGCCACGCCGTCCTCGCCTAATGCCTCACCGACTCTTGCCCTTAGTAAACGTACTGAAACCGTTCTCAATGAAGGCAATATGACAGACGAAGATGTAGGGGAATTGCTGCAAGCGACAACCATATCCCAGGGTCGATTAAACCACTACTATAATAAGTTCATCGCTGCATGTCAAAAGGCTGGTTTCCTACTCTTTGTCGCAATCACTTCTCATACTGTGCATATTCAGATAACTTTCTTGGAAGGACAAAAGGAGGACATTCAAAGAGAATTTTATCACACGAAGAAAAAGCTTGATGAAACCGAGGAACGTCTCCGAGAGGCCAACGCTGACAGGTCGAAGTTGAGGAAATGGGTGGATAAACTTCGACGTCAAGTCGACTCGATCTATAAGCAACTTGGTCTACTGCGTGTACGTTACCTCAGTTCGCCTAGTATGACGCCCTGATTGTTGCCCTACAGGGAATGACAGACTTGGAAGCGATGGACAGCGAAGATTGGTCTGCACGCAATTCAGAATCCCAAGGGGGCTTTGATCCGAACTCGACTTGACCACCTGCATGTACATATTAAACTGAAATCAATCATTCTCCTTTCCATCAGTATAGCATTCTCCTGATTCAAAGTGTCAGGCGTAGCAAAAAAAGGTAGGTGCGGTGTGATATTTATGCGGGCTGCGCTGGAGACATTACTACTACAGTAGATATGCGGCGCTGTATCGGCTCATTCCTGCCAAGAGCCCTCCTGACAATGTATATTTCTCGTAATGCATGGCTTTTCGTGTCAGGATCTTGCTATCCCGCGACCCAAGATATTGTTCCTGCACGAAGATCTCGACCAAACAAGGAGATGGGGAAGAGAAATATATCAAGACTGGGGAACCAGTCATGCATCTACGACCATATACACGAGAGAATGGAACTTGAATACAAACATGGCTGATATGACTAATCTGAAGGAACCAACCAGAATGAGCGGAACGATTGGTCGGAATCGGGAGGGAGGAGGGGATAAGATCTAACATTTTGGCGGTCCCAACCGTATGTATTATGAGCATATCTACTGTACCCTGCGCATATTGAAAAGGTCTACTGCGTCTATTACATGAAATAAGGATTGGGGCAAGATTAATCTTACGGCCAAGTAGCCGCGTTGTAACGATACTAGGAATTAGGGGTAGTGCAATGTTAATAGGAAAAAAAAGGTGTAGTGTCCAAAGAGTGATTCGTAGGTCCATCATGACGTGCAGATTACCACCGAGTACCGAGTAGTGAGCATATAAGTATGAGCGCGCGGCGCCATCATAGCAATCGTGTGGGGATCATGTAGGTCATCACCGAGGATTTATGAACAATTAATGGAACATCAAGCTGCGACGGCGAGATGTGACGAGGACAAAGTCCTTTGGAAGGAAGGACGCCCGTTGGGGCTTTCGGGTAGCCCCGGTGACACGCTTCCACGCTTGGATGACCTGGCGTTCAATGAATTTTGTGCAGGAAGTGCGCGTCTTACGCCTTGAAATATTCCGATCAGCCGAGAGGATAACAGGTGCAATCAGTGGAGTGCCTACGTGGGTCTCAACTCCACGGTCCAGGAATCGGGATGGTGGTAGGCCCGGTAGGGAAAACCGACACCAGCGATGGATGATGAGGACATGATACGAGTGCGGGCTAGGAATGCGGTAGGGTCAAGCGGTCGTTGGAAAGGCTAGAATCGTCTCAGACGAATGTAAAGAGTGGATAGCCCGCGAAGCTCTCAGAGAACGTTGGCTAGAGGGTCGTGCGTGCACGTTGGCAAACGGTGCGGGGAGAGACGTTGGGGAAGGATAACGTTCTTATAGGGCGTTGGTGACAATAGCCCACGGCAGTACTCCCACGTACGTCGAGATGGCATCACAATAACGGTGATGCGAGGGTGTTGTGCGCTTGACACGCCTGTGTAGCGGACGCAAAACAATAAGCTGTGGTGACAAGGCCTCCCAATTTCGGGTGCCACCGAATCTCCACCTCGCCAGACCTGGAACAACGACACGAAAGCGTTCCCATTTCGCGAGTTGTTTCGTGTCGAAACATGCTGAAACGCGTCCGGCTGTCTGTTCTTGCCGTGGATGCGGATGGGTGTGGTCGGTTTGTAAACGCACAGCCACTGGTGGTGACGAGCTGGGTTGCGGACAGCAACGTCGACGTCGATCGTATGCCTGGCCCTCCACGACGCCCGCCGCCCACACGCCCGCCTCATTGTTCCGTCCCTGCGTTCCTCCCATTCCCACTCCCGACTGGCACGACCCCGTCCTCAAGCTGGACACCCACCAGATGCACCATCCATCGCGGTCGCCCCCGCAGACACGCACCGTCGATATCTCCCCTTCGAACGGCGAGAACCAGCCCTCACATCCAAGTGTCGCGGCCACTGCGTCCCGCTTCTTCGGTTCCATGCGAAAGTCATTCAGCCCATCCATTTCTCCACGCAGAAAGAACGCCGAGCACCCGGTCTGTCGTTCCATGTCCCATCGCCATCCTGCACTTCTCACATCCCTTTCCGCTCAGCGTGCTGCCATGTATTCTACGCCTGAAGAGAGGCACGCGCACTGTACCCCACGTGCCAGTCCCTCACGTTATCTCGACGCTCGCCCCACCATAGAGCAGATCGCGATGGGTCTCCATGTTTCACGCACACCTCATCTCGGACCCGTCCCAAGTCCCCTCCACCGACACCCCCTCCCCTCCCCTCCACTACGCCGCAACCACGCCGCACCCTTGCAACCCTCCCGCGTGTCTTCTGACAACCGCCACGATACCTCCACTTCCTCCTCCCAATATCGCGCGCGACACAGCCTTCCACCCCCGCCCTCGCGTTCCTCCATGAAGAAAAAGAGTCCTTCCGTCTCTACCCTTACTCAACCGCAGCAGCAATTTTTATCTCCCGGTGCTTCGACCCCGGCATCTGTGGTCAATTCGGCCGGTCCGCTCACACAGGGGTCACCGCGTCCGCTGTCATCCCTGCGAGTTCGGATGTCAAAATTTATTTCCGGCTACCGTCCTCTTAGCTTACCCTCCTCCCTCGGTCGGGCGAGCTCCTTCACATCATCCGCTAGCGATAGCACGCGACCGGCAACCCCGCGAAAAGCAGTCCGTTTTTCTACGAGTGTACTCGCACTAGATGAACAATCCTAGCTTTTCTCTCCACGCATGCCATTCCAGGTCTTCCCAGGGTCTAAACTGTTTCACCACCCATATTTTTATTCGGATCCACGCTCAGGACACGATTCGTTGGCAAGCTCGCACGTTATCCTATTTTTCGATATATTATTCAATTGTAGCCCACTCTTTCCTGTTGACCTTGTTTCCCAAAGCTCGCAAGTACTTACCATAGAGTTTGATACGGACATATGTTGTTCATTGTCTGTGGCTGTGAATGTCCCTGCGCTTTCGTTCAGCACCCGCTAAATACCACTTGGGTCTCTACTTCAATAACCCTTACCGCAACATCACGCTAGATTCCCCACACCGAACAACGAATCATTACGCCGAGCTCTTGCACGCCACAGCCATTCCACTCTCACCATGGCGCCAGTAGAAACAGAGTATTATGACTTGGTGTGTGGGCGCACATTCGACGCAGCCGCTTCCGGCGTGCTGACCATCTTGCTCCATGATTCCCCTGGGCCTCGCACCGTAGCTGTGTGTTCCTGCGGATGTAAATGATACAGATTTGAAGAAGGCATATAGAAAGCAAGCCATGAAGGTTCGTTGTATCGTCGTTTTCAAAGCTCTTTCAGCCAGAGTCCTTCACACCTTGCGTTGGTTTTCGTGCTCTCGTCTCACTTCTTACATCGTCAGTACCACCCGGATAAGAACCCGTCTCCCGATGCGGAGGAGAAGTTCAAAGAAATAAGGCAAGTTGACTATCAGATCAAATAATGGTGGGGAATAGCTGGTAACGTGCGTGCCTCGTGTTCGTAGCAAAGCTTATCAAGTCTTGTCCGATCCCGTAGGTGGTCGTTTACAGCTTACTCTGGAACACGAGGATCTGATGTTTCGCCGGACAGGATCTCCGCGCTGTGTATGATAAGAATGGAAAGTCGATGGTAAGCCTTGTCTTTAAAGGGGATTCGCAATGGCGTCCTGAAGCGTGTGAGACAGGCCGACAAGCATACCAACGAGATGGAGGACGCCGCCATGTTTTTCGCCAATGTCTTTGGTGGAGAACGGTTCAAAGACTACGTGCGTCCCTTCATTCCTCCACGTTTCGATTCCCCATTGTCTCAATAAATATTAGATCGGGGAGATTTCTCTGATGAAAGAAATGACTTCTGTGGCACAGACTGTGGTGACTGACGAGGAGCGCGAAGAACTTGAGAAGGAAGGCATCATTCCACCCTCTACGCCAGCGCAGGAAAAAGCTCCGACACGGCCGACAACTCCTGCAGCGGAATCCCATGTCTCTGGCCATTCAGCCAATCATCTCGATACATCCGCGGTCGCACTCAAACCCTCGGTTAGCAGTCAGGACACATCCAGAGGCACACCGACACCCGACTCGTCTCCTGCTAAGAATAGATCAAAGAGCGTCCCCACATCACCTTCGCAGGAAAAGGACAAGGATTTACACACGTCGAGGAAACATGGCAGGCTGACGCCTGAGCAGAGAAAGAAACTTCAAGAACTCGAAGAAGAGCGGAGGAAGGCTTTAGAGGAGCGTGTGAAAGTACTGACGACGAAGTTGATCGAACGACTCAGGCCGTTTGTCGAAGCTAAATATCCCGGAGAGAAAGATGATTCAGAAACCAAGGTATTTCAGGAAAAAATTAAACTGGAGGCTGAGGATTTGAAATTGGAGAGCTTTGGCGTTGAGGTGAGCCAGTGGTTCTTTGCCGGCAGAGACATATGTTCAGTCCACGAGCGCTGGTGTTTAGTTACTACAGGCCATTGGCACCGTTTATAGTATGAAAGCTACTTCGTACTTGAAGTCGAAGAAATTCCTTGGGCTGTGAGTCATCGCGATGTTATACTTGTCCGAAACTCACCACACTCTAGTGCGGGCTTTTGGTCTCGGATGAAGGAAAAGGGATCGGTGGCAAAGGACGCATGGGGGGTGATCGGTAGCGCGTAAGTTTGAGCAACCCCGCAAAGAAAACGGTGCTGACAGGCCCCAATGATCAGGCTTAGTGTCCAGTCACTAATGCAGGAGATGGAAAGGTTACAAGCCAAAGGTGAGGTGACCGAAGAAGTCTTACATGCGATGGAAGCAGATATGACCGGCAAGGTACGTGTCGTACTACTTCGTGTACCACTACCGGTCAACTTGTATTACAGATCCTACTCGCTTCTTGGCGGGGAACCCGTTTCGAAGTCGTGCAAGTACTAAGAGAGGTAGAATCCTTCCTTTATTTGATGAGTCGTTCGGGAGCTCGATCAACCAATCAGGTCGTAGATAATGTTCTCAAAGACCGCGAAGTCTCTGAACAAGTACTCGTTAACCGGGCCAAGGTATGGTCAATGCAAGCAGTGGCATGTGTAACTTCTTATAGAACAATAGGGTCTAGTGATCATCGGGCACATCTTCAAAACTACAGTGCCGGATGAGTCTGATGAAGATCGCCGAGAACTCGAACGGTACGCGCAGACAAACAGCGGTTCTGGATAAGCCTGACTTTTATGCTCAGTATGGTTGCCGAGGCCGCCACTGGAAAGTCAAAACACCAGCAACTGCGTGCGCAAGCGAGGGTGCGGAGAGACTACAAACATACACCACCCAAGGAACCTGCGGACCAAGCTGAAGAGGCGGAGGCTTCTCGGCCTTCATGAGACGTGCTACATTTCACATCGGGTTTATCTTCGTCTTATGACTCTTATTTTTAATCTGCACGTGTCCTGAAATATCGCCACTTGGATAGACCTGACATTTTGTAGGGTATTGAGAACTAGTGTTACAGCACGATCAGGGGTACACGCTAACAGCCGAATGCAGAGCTCATCGTGCACCGAGAATACCCAGAGTGCGTTGATATTCGTCCCTCACCTGCCAAGCAAGTACCATTGGTATTTGCAGTGCTTGCATGAAAAGACCCACCTCGGCGTAGAATTTATTGTCAAGTAGAACAAGAAAGCCTGTCCACGCTAGGCCCTTGGTAACTGTCATGCAAACTTTGTGGGCCTCGATGCTTCGTGCAGAGACTGCAAACTCTGGCGTATGATTCCCTCCGCGTGGTTGTGTAGGGATTGCTATGTCGCACAGGAAGCGATTAGCCGCTGGGTATAAAATTGGCACAACGTTTCCCACCGAAAGATGGGTGCAGCGACGGCATCACTAAGACACGCCATGAGTCTTCTCGTGGGAGCAGATAAAAATGTACTACTTGCCGTAAGAGACGTTGCCCTAAAGAGGAAACCGTAGTTGGTCAGTAACCTCTGTGGGGACTGACAGAACTTACAAAATCCGTGGAGGCCCCAACTGCGACTTGCCGAGCATCCATTCCGAAACAACTGCTCATCGTTTGTGAGAAATACCTACCTGTGAAACATCGAAGCAGCACTAGACCCGTCGCTCGACTGACGTACCCAGGACTGCGTTTTGTCGCAGATCGTAGTAGGCGTTGCCTTGCGTGATTTTGAGACGGCATCCGGCTGCAACAACCGCCCCCCTGCATTTGATCAGAATCTACCTCAGACAGCACGGGTCGCAGGCCTCACTTGAAACACGCTTCTATCCTTTCCCTCAGCTTTTGTAACTGATCGCGGTCAGGAGCACGGAACAACCAATGCATCTGAGCGTAATCAGGTATCACTAATGAAATCGAGGCACGTCCATCATGTTCTCACTCCGATTTATGGCGACTCACCGTTCGGAGCGCCTCTACAACCTTGGATAACCCCACTGACTCTGTGGTCCGGTTTCATTTGCTGACGGAGTACAGAAATACTCGAGTACGCCAGGAATGCGGCGTCGAGAGCATTCGCACCTTCCCAAGGTGCATTTCCAGCGTGTGCACTATTTTCCGAATCTGTGAACCGATAATAAAGCCTGCACGTTCGACTCACGAACGACCGAAAAACTCGACATCGATCGGTTGCATGGCTAAACATGATCCGGTGGACAAGGAGTTGGGAGGCCCCGCAGAGGGGTGACACCTACATAACACGATCAGAGACTTTCTCATCGCAGAAACTGTCACGGACATCAGGCACGCATGCATCCCATCATAGCCACCGCGTTCAAGCAGTGTGATCTTTCCACCCCCACTTTCTTCTCCTGATCAGAATTTGTGCTTAGGATGTGCCCTGTACCCCCACCACGTGAAACTTACCGGGTGTTCCAAGCAGAACGACCTTGCCGCTGACGTTGTGAGCCAACAATGCGGACTTTATTGCGATGGCTACCCCCACGCCGCTCACAGCGATCAGATTGTGGCCGCATGCATGCCCAATCAAGGGTAATGCGTCCATCTCGGCATTTACGCCAATGGTTCTTCCACCCTTACCGTGGGTGAACTCGGCCCTCCATGCAGTCTGGAGGCCTAGATAATGGCGGGTCACGGAAAACCCGTGACTTTCCACGAACTCAGTGAGCTTGTCATGGGCATAACTGAGCAAACGGGTTGTCATGTCCAACGTGACGATATTGTGATAGACACGTACTGTTCCTCGAACATGAGTTCAGGGTGATCTGCGAAATGCTTGGACAAGGTATTCGATTCTTATGTCGGCGCCTACCTACCGTGGATGCTGAGACTTAGGGATCTCAGGGCAGAGTCAATGGTATCGACTGCGGTGGTGATGGTCGTCATGAAACCATGCTTTACGTCGCACTGGGGTAAAGTCCCAGAGTAGGTGGGAGGGGGATCAAAGGTCCGCCCAGACGGAGTCGAGCTGAAATCGCAACACGACTCGAAAGACAATGGAACATCATCATAAGCTGCCTGTTGTAGCGGAGGCAGTATTGTCAGCGATAATGCAGGGCAGATATGACTGAACGGACGATGATGTCGTTGGGGTTTGTGTCCGCCCGCTTGACGGATCGATCGATCGGGTCCGAACCGGGAGCGACGAACCGTTTCAGGGGAAAGCAGCGGTTGTGGCCGTGGACGTCTAGCGGTGGGACGTGCATGGTGGTGGTGGTAGCGGAGGGAAGAGAGCATGGAAAAATGGCACCGTTTATCAGCGTTGGAATACACGCACCCGATATTTCTCGGACGCTCAAGCGCGAGATCCGAGCTCCGAAGAAACCGGGTTTACATAAGCACAGATACTTCATCAAACGCTTCTTGCCGACGCGAGATTGATTTGCCCTGCCCAGCCCAGAGCAGCGACCTGCTCGCCGTTCCTTTTTGCAACCTCCGCACTAATCCGCTTGGATGGATTCTCCCGCCTCGTGCCCCAAAACGACGGGCGTACTCGCTCATCGGATGATCAACGGGGACACCTACGCGGATCGACACGACTGGCTGCAGATTGACTTTGGTGACGACTGCGGCATCCGAGGAGCTCGTCCGGCCGCGTGTGATGGCACGATGGGTGATGAGTCGCCGTGACGTGCAGAGAGACAAGTACGTGCGCGGCAAATCAATCGACCTATCCTTCGGTTCTGGCGGTCTTTGGGTGCATTGCGCTGCTACTTCATTTCCTGCGATGTCGGCATGTCATAATGGGTCCGGAGGCACAGATGGTCGGATGGGAAAAAAAAGCACCCTCTGATGGCAAACGAAAACATGCGGGCCTGGCCGGGAATTGAACCCGGGACCTCCTCGATACGCAGAGCCCTAACAAGGAATCATACTACTAGACCACCAGGCCGATATCGAGGAGTTGCGTGTGCTCGATGCCACCGGTCCGTTTGGTGGGACCCGGGCCGGCCCTGCTAACAGAGGTAATGCGTGGCAACTAACGTAGAAAACATGTGCGACACCTTACTCCTGCAGGGTGCAGATGCATTGGACTCAGAGCGTTCCCGCGAACGAGCGGACTTCCTCCTATGGCGTGCACAGCCCACCTCGACGTATTTATCGTAGTCTATAAAGGTGTGGTTTGTCGCTTGGGTCAGTGGTCTGCAAATCTGCCGCTCCAAGCAAAATAACTGAGTTCGCCAAAAACGGAGCGTAGGAGCTTTGAGATTCAACAAGCACAAATAATCGAAACAGACTCGGCGCGGTCGTAAACACTGGTTACAGTGGCTGTAATCAACGCAGTAGCCTCGCGAGCGTCGGCGTCGGCGACAAACATGGCGTCGGCTATCACATCTGTCCACACAGACAACCTTGGTCAGATATTTCAAGGACTTCGGAATCCTAACCACGAAGCCCGGCTTCAGGCGGCAATCGACTTGCGTCGTTACGTGGGTATCTGACGTTGTGCGATCTGGCTGCGACGTTGATTTTCTTGTAGGTCGCTACGACAGTAGTTGAAATGCCCAACGACGCCGCAGTTAAGCTATGGGACGACGACATTAACAAACGAATATTCGACCTCATGCACAGTCAGAACAACGTAGAGAGACTGGGGGGATTGTTGGCGATCGGTGCGCCTATGTGTTCCGTTCGCCGGTCGTGGATTGTATCGAATTTTCGACGTAGATCACCTCTTGGAGAGCGATGGGGAAGACATCGTCGGATCAAAGCGATACCTCTATAGGTTTTACAATTATGTGAAACAACTCCTTCCAAACCATGATGTCAACATCATGTTGGCGGCTTCAAAGACTCTAGGGCAGATAGCTGCCATTGGTGGCGCCGACTTTGGAGAAGGGTTCATGGATC